>JAOXJP010140408.1:0-10596 GCA_025762735.1 Platanus orientalis | reverse complement strand
CCCCCCCCTGGCTAAGAGAAAATGGGGAAATGCAACGTTCAGAATATCACCAAGTAGGGTTTTTAGTTTGAAATTAAATGTTCCCAAAAATAAATTGAAGGGGGTAGAATAAAGTTTCGGGGTCATTCCAGAAAAGAAAAAGAACATTTTGGAATAGATAAAGAGGTGGATAGCATTGAAAAAATGAGGCTTTTAATTCCCAGTAAAAAAAGGGCAAGAAAAGAATGGAAAAAGGAATTTCAGTCAATTGTGATCCAAGAGAATTTACTGGAGGCAATAATCAAGGATAAGATTATTAAATATAAGATATAAGAATACTAAATTCTTTCACGGTAGCAAATGGAAGGAGAAAAATGGATAATATTCAGGGTCTTCAAGTCAAGAGGAAATGGACTCAGGAGATTGAGGAGATTAGAGGTGAAATCATAAGGTTTTAAAATCAGCTTCACTAGGATGGGCATCTGAGAAGACCCACTTTAAACGGGCTTGAGTTTGATCGTATCTCGGATAAGAAAAGTGATATTTTGGAAAGACATCAGAATCAAGGATCAAAATGTCAGTGTCGGTGGTAATACCAAAATAAGACATATGTCGGAAGTGTCAAAAAGAAATATAGTAAAAATTATGGAAACTTAGGAAATATTTGGATATATTCATCCATATTTCGTAAGGTGATAAATGAAGCACAAATACACACTTCTAAAACTATATACCAATATAAACTACTAACATATAATAAGGAATACATGATAAATAGGCAAATAGATAACTTCGTTCTGTCCATCCATTCATAAATCTGAGTCTCAGCTCAAAAGATTGTATAGGTGACGGTTGGTGTTTATAAACCCTCTCAATTAAATACAATACCTATAAACCCAATCTAATTAGATTAATACTTATACATCAAATAGCCATTCCAATACTTATATATCAAAACACCGTTTGATATCAAACTAATAGGTGTTTATAGCCAATCTCTGTCTTAATGAAATTATGTAACAGTACTAGAAAAGAAATATCATAAACCATAATAAATAATGTCTTCCTGAAATTTAATAGTAGTTGTTGTTGTAGAAAAGATATATTAGAAAACACAATAGATAAAATTATAACTTCATAAAATCAGAGATGTGAACTAGCTGAAGGTTTTACAAACACACACAAGAAGAAGAAGAATAAACTGTCTGATTTTTTTTTTCTTTGGGAAATCAAACCATTATTTCATAAAGCCAAATAAATAAATCACTTAATTGTAGCATTGTCTGTTCCACTGAAATCACGAAACTCAAGTCTACAAGAAGATGAGAAGATCAGAAGAGGCTCAAATTACTAATATTCAGAAGATACAGGAGAAAGACTGGGCTGAAGGTTGCGATCTCATTACTGTCCATACTAATGGGTTCACATTGTCAAAGGAGGGTGTTATTGTAAATGCAAGAATACTATATTCTCATAATACCCTTCTCAGGTACTTTGCCAAAAGCTGGATTTGTTTTGGCATGATAAGTCCCCAATTGGACAGGAGATGATTTTAACCCAATGGAGCACATGAGTTGAAAAGAATGGTGACCACTGATCAGACGGCTGCTATCCAAATCGTATGGTAAGTAAAGTGGGTAGCAGGGATTAAATACAAAGGGCATCTTGGTAAATTAATAGAATTAAAGGAGGGCATTGTGGTATATATACAGTAAATAAGTAATACAATTACTCAAATACCCTTATTTATTCATGTTAATGATCTTTTCATTAAAAAAAATCATGTTAATGATCTCAGTCTTAGGGTAGTAGGGTAAATATACAGTCAATAAATAACACATTTTCTTTTATATAGAAATCATCTCTCTCAGAATTGTTGAGAAATGATGGAGATAGAAGGGGACCAAGGGAGAGACGAGGAGGAGAGAGGGAAAGAGTGCCAAACTTAACCAATGATAGACACAGCGATGTGAGATGGCAACGACATCAGCAGTGGCAGTCCAGCAACGGAAACAAGTTGCTGTGGAAAAAAGCAACAATAAACGGCAGCTGGCCAGCAGCACCAATGATGGCAGCAAGATGCGGCAGAAAGGTACTCCTCTTTCTTATTCCTGCCCTTCTTCCTCCCTTTCTTCTTCTCCTCCTCTTCTTCCTCCCCTTCCTCCTTTTATTCTGTTAGGGTTTTTTATACTTTTTTGCCAGACATTATGTAGAAATTTCTTCAATAACACATTGTGAACAACCACGATTAGGTCAACACTTCGACATTCTATGACATGTTGACCAATAAATTCTAGTTTTGAAAGTACATGTTAATTTTGTGTCGGGTCAGGTCGACACCAACATATGTCAGCCGACATGAAACAATGTTTAGAACCATGAATTAAAGGCATGAAAGAATACCCAGGCCCAGATGAGTTCCTCATATCATTCTATCAAGAAGGCTTTTTATCAAAGATGATTTATGAATTGTCAAGGAATTCTCTTGGACAAACTCTTTTGATAAGAAACTCAATGGCACTTCTATAGCATTCATTCCCAGAAAAAGAGTAGCTAAAGAGTTATTTCCACCCCATCAGTCTGTTGAGGAGTGCCTACAAAATTATAAAAATAATAATAATAATCTAGTCTCGTGGGTAAAGCCAATAATGAATTCAATAATCTCTCAATCGTAAGGGGTCTTTTTGTGACTGGGAGGCAAATCTTAGATGGAGTTTTTATTGCAAATGAGTGTGGATGTCAAAAGTAGAGGAAACAAAAATAGTACTTTGTAAGCTAAATTTAGAAAAGCTTATGTTCATGTGAACTGGTCAATTAGAAATTCCTAAATTATTTTCTTGGCAGAATGGAATTTGGAGAAAACTAGAGAAGATGGGTAAAAGTGTGCGTACAAACGGTATCCTTCTCAGTGCTAGAGAACAAAAGTCCAGTAGATTTATTTAAGAGCTCTAGGGAGTTGCATCAAGGAGATCCCCACTCCCCCTTTCTGTTCATGCTGGAAGGGCCTTACACGCATTATTCAGAATAGAAGTGGGTTATTCTATCAAGTTTTGAGGTTGGAAGGGGTGACTTGAGAATATCACACATTCGATTGGCAGACAACACCTTAGTTCTATGTGAGACAAACTTTCAGCAATTGGGATCACTCAGATGTACTTGAGATGCTTTGAGGTGGTGTCACGCTTTAGGACAGGAGGTTCAAGACCATGGCTAATGTTCAGATAAAATAACATTGGGTGAAAAAATAGTTCATTCTAGAGGATCCCACTTGCTGTTGCCATGACTCAGCCCAACAACCTCATAAAGTGAAGGAGTGAAGCTAACAGTATCCTACAACAAATACTGTTATCAGTCATCTGACTCATCCCATTTTTTCTTGGGGGGCATGGGAGGAGATCTAGTTTACTGGTTGCTTAATCTCCAAAACTCTTCAGAAGATTTAAGTGAGAAGACAAGACAAGCCCTGGGAATACTAAATTATCTTTAGTTCTGATGATAAAGCAATGAGCTAAGGGAAGAGAAGCAAGGGCTTATAAACACAATTACCTAGTTCCTCAGACACAAAAATGCAGAGTACTTACATAATCAGTAAGATATGATCTTGACTGGAAGTTGTTACTTAATTAGAACTGAATTACCAATGTTTTTCTCTTCTCCATCTTGGAGATCCACATTTCATTCCTACACTTATAAAATTTGCCTATCATCATGTCCAAAGGCCTTTCTCCTTACTGATACGGATAGCAATGCAAGACTGGTGTATGTGCCGTCCCCACAGGCTAGCATATTATGTGGGGTTAATAAGGATCCTGTAAGGGGGGGGGGTAGAAATGTGTCCAAGTAATAAGGCAAATAGTGCCAACATTTTGTTGGGTTTTTTTAGAGAGTAATCACGTCACTTACCTTTAGCCCAAGTTTTCTAAGATCAAAACTTGCCCTTTTGGCTTGATTTATTCAGTTATCTTTCTAATGAGACCAAGATTACGCAAATCCGAGGTGATTTGGGAAAGTTATGACCAAATTACTAAAGAGGTATTCATGAATGACGGGAACAGTGTTTTAGAAGGTTGTGTTTTAGAAAGTTTTAACTATTAATAGTTTAGATTTTAGGAAGTATGAGAATTTAGTATATCTTTAGCAGTTTCTATTTTGAGAAAGTAAGTTTTTATAAGCCCTTAGGATTTAGTAATACTTGGTCTCCAAGTTCAGGTGTTTAGCAAATTTCAAAGTTTGTACTTTCTAATTTCTACATATTGTAAGCCTATTTAAAGGCACCCCCTCCCCCATAATTTTATGGTAAAAATTATTGAATTAAATTGTATTATTGGGTGGTTTCCCATGGCAGCTGTAGACTGGTTCTCTTCTCCCCCATAAGGTGATGCCAACTCCAAGGCTTCCCTCTCTTTCATTCATGAGTTGTAGCACTTAGGTGTAGCCGTGACCATGAGCATCCACCTCACCCTCCCAATTCTTTCATCTTGTCATCTATGTCTCTCTTTCTCTACTTCTTCATCTTATTCTTCTTTCTTTTCTAGTGATGCTCTCATACTTGTTGGAATTGGATGACTCCATTAACAAGGTATGTGTTGCTGAAATTTTTCTGGGTTTATAAAGTGTTGAAATCACACCACTTAATCACCTCTATTCCTCTTCTTTCTTTGAAAGGTTTTGATCCCCTTAGGATCACTTACAAACCCCAATTTTCCCCACTGATTTCCTTTTCTTTCTGTCCTGATTCTTAAAGATTCCTGTTATTTTCACCCATTCACCATTAAAGGAATCTTGAGTTTTCTGAATTCAAGGATTTGACAATCAAAACCTGTCCAAATCCTTTGAAATTTGAACTGCAGACCATTCGGAAGATGCACTCCTGATCTAGAAAGTTTCATAAAATTATGACACGTCAGGTGGGTATTTTAGTAATTTTCAAACTTTCTATCCAAAATTACAGAAATACCCTTTTTGATTCTTTCTTTTTTTCTTCTTCTTTTCATTCTAAAGTCTTCTAACCTCTATTTGTATAATTCTATTCACTGTTTTCCTAAATATTCGTGGCTACTTGAGGGAGTTTTATTCTCTTGATATTTGCTTCTGCACTATAAATCTAACAAATTATTTGTGGTTCTTGGGAATATCCTGCATCAATCTTGGTACCAAAACATCCATCCTACATCACTTACCCCCAATTATTTGTTGGCCTTGGCTTTTCTTCATTGTTTTCTTTTACTCTTTTTAACTCCCAGGTGAATTCTTTGTTTTGTTCTTAATTTTCCTCTTCAATGAATTAACCAGTCAAAAAAATTTCCAAAGGCTTTCATGGACATATCTCTTTAGCAGCAAGTAGATTAAAAAGCATCTTTAATCATAGTTCTTAGGGCATTATCATTTAGCCATATGATTTCTAGATGCAACAGTTTTACCGGTTAACCGCTCTAGTGAGCACCAATCAAAGGTATACTCGTACAAGATAATTTTTTTTATCATGATCCACATACTGGATTGCTTCAATTGGAGATGACAAATTATGCTCCAGAGAACAACGTGTGACAATCATCTAGATCAAAGAAAAAGGAAGCTAAACTTCTTCATACTACAATGGATCTTTATTTATTTATTACTATTTTTTTTTTTTGGGATAAGTCATACTACAATGGACTTAGGTTTACAGAATCAAGGAAACAAAGAGATGGGAATATGAACCATGTTTCTTATTGCTTTCTTGAAGAAAAATCATTCACTTGGTTAGGATTGCTCTTCTTTTTTGAAAATTTAGTTTGAAATTTCATTTTACAGAATATATCTTTGAGTAAATCCACCATTTTTTAATAGGAATAGTGAAAGAGATCATATGGAGGACAACAACGCCAACAGAGAATTTCCCCACCCAGCAGCTCCAAAAATATTCCAAAGATGAACTCAATGAAAGAAGCAAAGAGAAAAAGAAGACCACAGAAGTCTTTATAAGATCCGAATAGTAAAGAATAAAGACACTCAAACAAAAATTAACTGAAAATTAACATATTTTGTAACTCTAAGCAATAGAACAACCCCACGAGATATACTTACAAAACCCATCCTATAACCCCAATCAATCTATCCATCCTCTCAGTATACAATTAAGGCCTTAGATGAAAAATCTTTCATAAAAAAAAAAAATTAAGAAGAAGAAGACAAATCATCAATAATGAATATTTAAAATAAATTATTTCTTAGATGTAAGAACGATTATTCAGTAACACAGAAGAAATTTAAATATTATAACCTCACTACTACAAGTGAAGAAGGAAAACAAGTAAACCCAAGGAACACCACTAAAACTTTCTAAAGCTACCAACAGTACATATGAAGTAAAAAACAATATACCAACGAGCACGTCTAACGCTCACCAGTCACCTCCAAGCAAATCGCCCCCAACCCATTTGGCTCCACCATCTATTCCGACCGGTTGGCATACCTCTCCACCTTCTCGTCCGTGAGATTCAACCCCACCATGGCCTCACCCAACCCGCAGCTCACCTCCGCGAGCACATCAGGGTCACTATAATGAGTCACAGCCTGAACAATAGCCCTAGCACGTCGAGCGGGGTCTCCGCTCTTGAACACCCCGGAGCCAACGAAGACGCCGTCACAGCCCAGTTGCATCATCAGAGCAGCATCCGCCGGTGTAGCCACCCCGCCGGCCGCAAAGTGAACGACGGGAAGCCTCCCCAGCTGTTTAGTCTGCAACACCAAATCATACGGGGCAGATATCTTCTTAGCGAAGGAGAAGACCTCATCATCATCCATATTCCGCAGAACCCTAATATCTCCCATCACCGATCGCACATGCCTCACGGCCTCGATAATGTTCCCGGTACCCGCCTCCCCTTTAGTCCGAATCATCGCAGCCCCTTCACGAATCCTCCGGAGTGCCTCGCCGAGATTCCGGCAACCGCAGACGAACGGAATCCTGAAATTGTGCTTGTTGATGTGGTTTTCTTCGTCGGCGAGGGTGAGAACTTCGCTCTCGTCGACGTAATCGATCCCAATCGCTTCGAGGATTTGGGCTTCGACGAAGTGACCGATGCGAGCCTTGGCCATTACAGGGATTGTGACGGCTTGCTTGATCTCCTTGATAAGGCCAGGGTCGCTCATGCGGGCGACGCCGCCCTGGGCGCGGATATCAGCGGGAACGCGCTCGAGGGCCATGACAGCGCAGGCGCCGGCCTCTTCGGCAATCCGGGCCTGCTGGGCGTTGACGACGTCCATGATGACGCCGCCTCGGAGCATCTGGGCAAGGCCGACCTTGACAGAGAAAGGGGATTTCTTGGCCTCGGTGAGGGCTCCGTTGCCGTAGACTGTAACGACACCGGTTCCGTCCATGGCGAAGGAGGGTTTTGGGGGAGGGAGAACGATGAGAAAGAAAAGCGTAAGAAACTGAAGATTACAATGAAGAAAGAAGGGACGGGCGGAGAAGGGGAAGGAAGGAAAGGGGAGGATGAATAGTGATTTATGGAACGCTTCCCTAGTAGGGAGTCTGAAGAATCGTATATCGCTTTTTGCCTTTTATAGTAAAACCTAAACCCTCTGTTTTCCTTAAACCTTGTTTAGCCAGGTTTTATAATTCATATATGATTCTCCGGGTGGACCCGGCCATACCCAATTGGGGGTGTCTCCTAGGTTTGATTTGGAACCAAAATCCCTCCTGAACGAATAGGTCCGAATAGCGTCAGGGTGGCCACGTCAGCACCGAAAAAGTGACTTACATTTTTTATGGGACACTTATCGCTTTTTTGTACTGATGTGTCATCTCCTGACTCCATTCACACCTATTCATATGCGTTCAAATTAGATGCAAACCAATTTCGTGAGAATTTTGAAAACAGCACCGGAGGGGCTGACATATTATTAGCACTGAAAAGTGATTTACACTTTTTGGGAGGGTGCCTATAACTTTTTTGGTGCTGATGTGTCCACACCCTGGTGCTGTTTTCACAATTCTTTGTGTACCAGTCCTCGGGAGCAGTGGTATCTTCTGTGCCACCTTACAGTGTATCACAGTGACTCACAGACACAAAGGGGGTGAGCCCATACATTTTATGCGGCCTCATATCCTCTGCACCACTCCCTTTGAGCGATATTGTGAGCTGAGACACAAAGGGGGTATCATTTCACTTTTTAGAGATGTCATATCACCCCCCAAAAGTGAAATGATATTTTCCCTGTCTCAGCTCACGAAGTCTCACAAAGGGGGGCGGTGCAGAGGATACCCAGCCCCCTTTGTATATGCTCCATATCATCATCGCCAATGCGGCAAGCTCCCAACCACTAGGTTTTGTTTTGTCACCACATGTCAATGCATCCTTGATGCCTTGATAGGTATGAGATATTGCCACGCAGGTCAGTGTTCGGGTGGCTGCAGCAATATCCTTCCATATTAAAGATGAGGGTTAAATCTTTTCGATTAAAATTTTGTAGTACGTGTGGGAGTCTCAACGAGCCCAGCTTTGCCCAGCTTGGCTTAGACTTGCATATGAAGGCCAAGTTCAGGTTTTTGGTAGGCTTGAGTTGTCAGGGTCAAAGGACTCAGGCTTGTGAAGATAAGCTCAGGCTTAGTTATGCTTGATTTACTAAAAAAAAACTCCAACATCCTAATGGCTTATTAACCTAATTTGTTTTATTTGAATATTAATACTATTATTAAATATAACATTGTTATAAAATATTTAACCAAATTAAGTTCTTAACGAACTGAACTTTTAGCAAACTGAGTTTAGTGCAGCTTGGCTCAGACTGGAAATGAGCTTAATCAAAGCTTAAGCTTGCCTCTTGATAGCTCTGTTCGTTGACAACGTTACGTGTGTGGTCGCCTGCTTCACTGTCTTGTATGCATACAAAGGCCCCGGTGGTCTGATAAGGTGGTCAGATAAATAAATAAATAAGGGCTTCTCACAGAAAGGGAAGCGTAAGGATGTTCTATCCAAGATTTAATGTCTAGGACACCAAAGGACATCATATAAAATAAAATGCATATTCAATATTCAAAAAATGCATCTGTCCTAAACGAAACATCATTTCCATTAACTATTTTGAATGATTTCTCTTTTAGCTTGATATAATCTTTGATAGTTTGAAGTAGGGCTGTCAATGAGTCAAGCTAGTTTGGCTCAGCTTGTCATGAGCTGAGTGTTAATGTGAATGTGAATCTGGGCCTTGCTTTAAACTCATAGAACCAAATCTACACACCCAAGCTGAGCCTATGCTTGGTACCTTCCCGAACTTTGTCTTCATGTGATGAACCCGAACTAAACTGAGCAAAGCTCTCTCAACTCGACTCGTTGAGACCCCCAGTTTGAGGTGATCGGCTCCTTGGTGGGTCGAAGCCCAAATGAGGGTGTTTTGTCTTTAGCAGGGGGTGCCTTGTTATAAAAAAAGTGTACCCAAATAACCATCCTTTGGTTTATTTATTTGCAAATTAAGTAGGCACTAATCAATAAGGCTGCATTTGGCAGCCACTTGTAATGTAATCATTTCATTTGAGTTTCCTAAAGGTTTTGTAGTTATAGTGGATGTTTTGTAATGAATTCATTCAGATTTACACCAACTTGTACTTGAAAATAGAAGTCATTTCATTTAATAGGGAAACCTAAGATGACTTCATTTCTAACTGTAGTTAACAAATCAGTATAAATTTGATTAAATTCATTACAAACCATCATTTCATGGCTACAAATGCCTTAAAAAAAATTCAAATGAAATGATTGCATTACAGGTGGCTGCCAAACATACTATAAATAATTTATGGTAGAAAAAAAGGGAAGAATCAAGAATGGATGTATTTGTTGTAAGAAAATAAGATATACACGGAAAAATATGAGGCAGCCATTGGAGCAACGAAGAGCGCCGCTTGTTTTCAATCCTTTTTACTTTCCACACATTTGGAAGTGTGATGGGTACGAAGACAGGGCTGTTATTTCTCCACATTTCTGATTTCCTTCCAACTCATTTTTAAAAATTTCTAAGAACCAAAAGAAGAAAAGGGAGGAATCTCTGGCGGTCCAACTTGCACGTATCGACCACGGTTTTTTAGTTTAATCCCTCTCGTCCTATCTATCCCATCCACCAATAAAAAGAGAAAGCAAGAAACAAAATCTTTCTATCACTTTGCAAGTTGCAACATCTGAGTACTTGATGATGACGATGATGAGCTTTCGTCCACTAAACTATGATCTTGTTTTGACTAATGTGTTAGAGAGTAATAAAATGTTCAAATGCACTTATTATTATTATTTCTTTTAGATAGGGCAGCTTTCTCTCACAAGAGTCCGGATCCTCTACGGTTGTTAAACTATTTTAACATGCTGTAATCATAGACAACTTGACATGTGAGTAAAAATTTTAAATTTTAATCAAATTTGATTGACCATTTTAAATTTTTTAGTCACATGTTGTGATGTTGACAATCACAACACATTAACATAGTTTAACAACCATAGAGAATCATGGGTGCTCTATAAACTTTTTTTTAGGGGGTTTACTAGTCACACCTCAAATTTTACTAAACTTACCTCAAGCTCTATCGTTGCTGATTTCACCTCACAAATTTTTGAACTCACCTCGTCCCTTCCCCATTATACC
>JAOXJP010140397.1:0-13367 GCA_025762735.1 Platanus orientalis | reverse complement strand
CTCTCTTCTAATTGTCTCGCTTGCACCCATATCTTCTTCTCATCTCTTGCTTGATTTCTTGTCAATTATTCTACTTTCTGCATTGTTAATTAATTTCTTGATAAAGATTCAATCAAGATTCGATCTTGGTTGTGTTCTTGAATTTGGAAATTCACAACAGTCTCATCCCTTTCATTTTCTTCATCTTCCCATCCTCTAAACCCTAATTTTCCTTCCATTCTTGCATCTAAACAATAAATCTAGCTTCTTTAATAAATTTTCCCCAATTCTAAACCCTAGATTCATCAAGATTTAACCAAAATTTGCTAAAACTCATCCAAGAAACCCCATAAGATCTGATCGGCCATCCAAGGAATAGTTTTTTTTTTTTTTTTTTTTTCTTCCCAAGAAAATAATTAGAAACCCTAAGCATCCCATGCAACTGTGATTTCCCAAGGATCCAACCCACTGTTCCCTTCCAAATTTGAAAACCCATTTATTTTGGATTCTTACGGTTAACCCTATTTCTCCCTTTCTTTCTTTATTTATTTTTCTTTCTTTGGTTTTCTTCCCTACATTCTAGGGATTCATGCGGCAGCCTTAGTGGAGCCCATGGTCCATCTTTGACCAAAGACTTCCAAGCCCAAGAAAAACCCATCATTATCCCTTTCTTGTTCCCTCTTTTGCTCCTTCGGTTATTCCTCTTTAGACAACCCTCTTTCTTCTAATAGAACCCCACGGTCACATTCCTTTTCTTCTTTCTTATTTATTGATTTAATCCTTCTTCTGTTCCTTTCTTTAAATCAAGAATTTTGT
The DNA here is from genome assembly GCA_025762735.1 of Platanus orientalis. Taxonomy (NCBI): domain Eukaryota; kingdom Viridiplantae; phylum Streptophyta; class Magnoliopsida; order Proteales; family Platanaceae; genus Platanus; species Platanus orientalis. The sequence goes on along the minus strand of JAOXJP010140397.1, from coordinate 12,572 downwards.
TTCTTGCAATCTTTAATTTAATTTTGAGTTCTTGAATTGTTGAAAATAAATTCTTTTACTATCTTGATTCAAGAATCACTTCCTTCGCAATCTTTACACTGTTTTGAATCATCCCATTATACTTCTCAATTGTAGGACCCTAATTCTTGTGTATCCTACATCACTCTTCCTATTTAATAATCTGTTGATTTCTGTCATAAGATCTCCAATTTTAAACTAATTACATAAAGAAAAATGGGTACGGATATTAACGTCAATTAGGTCGAGCATAAATGAATAAGAAATAGATAAGCAATTATTCTTCTACATATCAACCAACTGCACAACACGAGAAAAAAAAAATGAGAGAGAGGAACAAAAGCTCAACCAAAGAAAAAAATGTATAATAGCCACAGAGCAAACTAGATTCTAGAGAGTACATGATCATGCAGATATATGAGTCCAGCAACTATGTCCCGCAAGTACTTTTGAGCAGTAGTTTCTCCTATGCCACCCGGTGAGCTAGAACCCTCGCATACCCACCTGCCTTCCATATATTCAAGAACTGAACAAAAGAAAATTTCTGCAATTAAACAAATGGCTAACCTATTAGCTATTTCAGATTAGATTTTAACAATATATTATGATCACACAATTGAGTAAAGTTTTTTTTTTTTTTTTTTAAAAAAAAGGCCTGTGGAAAAGTAAGTATCAATGAATACCCATGTAGAAGTGATCTGTGTTTATGTCATCAATCACCTCAATGAGATTGACTATATTGGGATGGTCTAACATTTTCATTATTGAAACCTGCAAGGGAAAAGAATAAGTGGACAACTTTTTACCAGATTCAAGAAAGTATTGAAAGATGAAATGATAAGATTAACTATGCTTTCCACTGTGAATCTGGGAATGATAATAAAAATTAGTAAATGTGAAAATTTTACAAGGACATCTCAGATATTTGGGTCTATGGAGGAGCAGTAGGCACTATTTGGAGATTTCAATTACAACCTGTTAATCAGAAGAATCATCAGACAGCTACCATGACCTAGCTACTTTGCAAGTGATGGCAAGCAGAGCTTAGAGGCCGTTTCCCCTAGCAGAAGAGGAACAAAACAAAAACAATACGATATCCCAAGCAAAGTGAAGTACTGCTGAATTTTGTCCAAATTTTTAGTAACCGAAACAAAAACTTCTAATATCATGAAAATGATAGGGAGGCAATATAAAGCATATGATTTAAGCTTTTCTAAAAAAGATTTGTAGCACCACATATCAAACACAAGTACAGCACAAAGCAATTGGACAATAATATAGAATAACAGATTGTGTAGCACATACCTCCCGAAGAACATCAGTCATGGCAGTTTCTGATGGTGCTACCCGCATCTTTAATAAATGAGACTTATGAAAAGCCTGCAATAGAATTGAAAAAAAAAATCTAATGATAAGGAATATAAACCAATATTCAAAAATAAAAATAAAAAGTTACTGCATGTCAGTGTACAGATATAATTAAATAGCCTCATTACATGTCCAAAGAAAACACCCTGGTACAGTACCAATCCAAACGGATTCGAACTTTCAGGTTATGGGCCCTGTAAGGTAGTGTTAGTTCCAGCAAAAGCTAATAAAATAATCAAGAAATAGCATTCTAAACTTTAAAATGTCAAGCAATGGAATTATACAAAAACTTAATTAAACGACCAGCAGCAGTACAGGATAAATCTCACCAGTCATTCACAAAGTATTGAAATGAAATCAATTTGCAAATCTTTGTTCGATTAGCAACTAAAAAATACTGTAGATCTTCACATAACCTCTAAAATAATACTAGATTTCTGGCAAAGAAAAAAATTAAAATAATAATAAATAATAAAGAAGCTCAATGTATCAATATACTTGAGAAGATTAAAATTCTCCAATAAAAAAACAGTTTTTATTAAGAAAACTCAGCTTTACCTAAATTGTCTCAATTACACAGATGTAACCTATATTTATAGACAAATTGCTATTACTAATCCTAAGCAAACATCAACTTCAAAATAGATAACTCTTGTCAAAACTGAGTCAAACTTTCCCAAATCACATCAGACTTGCATGATCTTAAACTTGATAGAAAAATAAGACACAAAATCAAGTCAAACAGATAAGTTTTGACCCCAAATAAAGCCTTAAAAAGTAACAAAAATAGGACTTTGACTTTCTAGTTAATGACTCGTATTTTAAGACAGCTTGTCAACATATTCTTTTAGATAACACCTACTAACATAAATAAAACTTCTAATAATAACTATTAAACTAACCAAATAAAAGAAAATAGACACTTCAATTCAGTCAGCTTAATTTAACAACAGCCTATTTCCCCTCTTATATATGTATATAGAAAATAGACACACATGTCAGGCTTATAAGCTAGCTTTTGTGGGCCAGTCAATTGCCCAACTTAGCACCTACATCATACTATTATGGGAAAAAGATTGACGTCTCAATGGGGTCAAAGAACTGTTCAATATCTGGCGATCCCTACTTTCTCTCACAATCACTCTCTAGAAGGGCAAGGTATGTGACGTATGTCTAAATCTCCAGCTTTCAGAAATTCTACTCCCCATAATCTCAGTTCTAGCTTTAGTCATACTAACCCCGAGAATCAAGCCTGCTTGCATACTATTTTCCCTGTTTCCGGTCGTTTTGTGCAACAGCCAGCTGATGCGAATAAGGAATGCTATTTATTTCCTCCGGGGTTTGATGTGAATAGGATAGGGGATGTGGTTAATGTGGAGGGTAAAGCTAAAGGGATTGATATTTTTATTGATCAGATGAGATTAAAGGTTTTCAATGCTAAGGGGAACCAGGTGCTTTTATCGGAATATATGTAAGATTCTGTGGAGAAACCTGAGATTAACGATAAGAAGGTTCCTTCTAAAGGAAAGAGAGGAGCTACGTAATTTGGCATGGGACATGAATGATGGTACTGTTCCAGGTGATGCGGACCGCTTGGCAAGGTTGGGAAGGGGTAAAGGCGTGGTTATCCTATGAAGATTTTGTCCTAGAACATGCATGGGTTAGGGGGTGTTGAAAAAAGAAGAGTAATAAAAGAATGCATTAGGAGATACAAGCTGGATATGGTGGTGTTACAGGAAACAAAGAAGGCAAAGATGGTTCCTTCCTTAGTGCGTAGTATTGTGGGCAGTGCTTTATCTTCTTGGGTTAATATCCCTTCTTGTGGTTCTGTTGGAGGGGTGTTGCTTGCATGGGATCCTTTGGAGGTGCATAAGTTGGAGGAATTGGTGAGCTGTTTTTCCATCTCTTTAAGGCTTTCAGATGTTTTGACCATTTTTGAATGGACGTTCACAAGGGTGTATGGGTCATCATCTCCTTATAATTGTCATTTACTTTGGGAAGAATTATTTGATGTGAGGGGCTTGTGGCAAGGCTTATAGGTTGTGGGGGGAGATTTCAATGTTATCAGATTTTCTCATGAGAAGAATACTTCCTCTCGAGTGACTAGAAGCATGCAGGATTTTGGAGTTTTTGTCAATGAGTGCACCCTGCAAGATTGTCCTTTATCTGATGCTCAGTTCACTTAGACAAATGGCGCGATCCTCCAACCCTTTGTAAATTGGATAAATTCCTTGTTTCAAGCGAGTGGGAGGATCTTTACCCCCAATTCTTTCAAGAAGGTATTCCGAAAATCACCTCGGATCATTGGCCGATCATGCTTAGTTCCTCTAAGCTCAATTAAGGCCCTTCCCCTTTTCGATTTGAGAATATGTGGCCTAAGCACCATTCATTCCAGGATAATGTAAGGAAGTAGTGGGAGATTGATGGGGGAGGGGAGTGGGAGGGGTTCCGCTTTATGAAGAAGCTCCAAGTTATTAAGAAGAATCTTAAGGAGTGGAACATCAACTCTTTTGGTCGGCTCTTTCTGAAAAGAAGAAGGAGATTTGGAAAGAAATCCATGCAATTCACATCTTGATGGATGTGCATGGTGGGGTTATTCCTCCAGGTACGTTGGAAAAAAAATGAGTTGTTCGCTAATTTGGATGAGATTCTCAAGTGTGAAGAAATTCATTGGAGCCAGAAGGCCAAGCGTAAATGGTTAAAGGAGAGGGATGGGAATACCAAATTTTTCCATCGGGTGGCAAATGGAAAAAATAGAAAGAATTCTATCTCGAGGCTGGCAATTTAAGGTGATTCTGTGGAGGATTTGGATAGGATTAAAGAGGAAGTTATTCGGTATTTTTCCGATTTTTATTCTGTTGTTGAGGGCCCTCACTCGGTGATCGACAATCTGTTTAATAAGATGCTTTGTCAGGCGGAGGCGGCTTCTTTGGAAGTGGCTTTTTCGGATGATGAAATTAAAGAAGTAGTTTTTGGGATGGTGAAAGATAAATCCCCTGGTTCGGATAGTTTCTCAATGTTATTTTATCAAGAATGTTGGGAGATCATCAAAGGTGACTTGATGAAAGTGTTTAAGAAATTTTTTGATAGCGGCACCATTAACTTAGGGGTGAATGCCACTTTCCTAGTGTTTATTCCCAAAAAAGGAGCAGTGGAATTAAATGACTTTAGACCCATTAGCTTGGTGATTAGCCTCTATAAGATCATCGCTAAGGTTTTGTCTCTAAGGGTGCGGAAAGTGATAGAGAAGTTGGTGGATCCCTCTCAGGGTGCTTTTGTGAAGGAAAGACAAATAACGGATGGTATTCTTATTGCTTTGAAATGTGTAGATGGAATCAGGAGAGAAAAGAGATATGGGTTGGTTTATAAGATTGACATGGCTAAGGCTTATGACTGAGTGGATTGGAACTTCCTGAAGTGCGTGCTCCACAAAAAAGGTTTTGGTGGCAGATGGATTATCAAGATTATGGGATGTTTAGATCACCCACATTTCTCCATCATGATTAATGGGGCATCTAAAGGTTTTTTCAGCTCCTCCCGATGACTCAGTCAAGGCGATCCGCTCTCTCCCTTTTTGTTCACTCTGGTGGCCTATTCTTTTAGTGCCCTAATGGAGCACACTAAGTCTACCTCTTTAATTGAGGGTCTGGGTGTTGGGAGGAATGGTGTCAAAGTTTCTCATCTCCAATTTGCGAATGATACTATTTGTTTCATTCTGGACTCTATGAAGCAAGTAACCAAGTTGAAGTACATCTTAGAGATCTATGTGATTATTTCGGGGTTAAAAGTGAACTTTTTGAAATCTAGTATAGTCGAGATTGGTGTTGATGAGAGTGCCTTATGTCAATATGCTTAGTTTTTGTGGTGCGGGGTGGAGTAATGACCTTTGAAGTATCTTGGGATGCCTCTAGGGGAGAATCAGAAATCTTGTGAATTTTGGGATTCAGTGGTAGAAAAGGTTAATAAGAAATTGATTTGCTAGAAAAAATCTTACATTTCTTTGGGAGGAAGGATCACTTTGATTAAAGTTGTCATGACAAACATTCCGGTCTATTATATGTCCCAGTTTAAAATGCCGGCAAAGGTAATCAAAGTGCTGGAGAAGAGTCAATGGGATTTCTTATGAGAAGGCGGGGGGATAAAAAGATGCATCTGGTTCGCTAGGAGGTAGCCAGTAAGCCAAAAACCTTATGGGGGCTTGGGGATTGGGAGGCTGAAGGATCGGAATTCGACATTGCTTTCTAAATGGTTGTAGAGGTTTGCGATTGAGAGATGAAGTTTATGGCACTCCATTATTCGCAGCAAGTATGGATGTCATCCAAATGGCTGGGACATCAATCCCACTCCTCGTGCCATGTCTTTGACTTGGAAAAATATTATTGCTATTTTTTCTAGCATTGCTCCTCATTTCAGGTTCTTGGTGAGGAATGGTCACTCTGTTCGGCTTTGGAAAGATCTTTGGTGGAATGACTGTTGTCTCTCATCCACCTTCCCCAGGATCTTCAGGCTTACTTGCCAAAAAGATGCCAAAATTTCTGACGTTTTATCTTATTCTTCTGGTGGGTTGTCCTGGAATTTGTCTTTCTCTAGAAATCTTTATGATTGGGAAGCGAAATGGGTTGGCAACCTGAAGGCTAGCCTCGGATCAAAGAGTTTGGGATTTGGATTCCTCCAATTTATTCTCTTCCAAATTTGTGTTTAACCTTTTATTCAATTCTAATACTTTTCGGCCTTATTTTCCGATCCATAATATTTGTTAGCCTCCTATTCCCCCGCAGATAAAAGTTTTTTCTTGGACCCCGGCCCTTAATCGGGTCAATACCATGGGCAACCTGCAAAAGCGTTGCCCCTTTATAGCCCTCTCTCCTCATTGGTGTGTTCTTTGTGATAAGGAGGGGGAGTCCCCGAATCACCTTTTTCTCTCCTGTCACTGCTTTAGATCTGTTTGGAATTATTTCCTCGATAATTTATACATTTCCTGGGTAATGCCGAGAGATGTGGTGGATTTTTTCGCCTCTTGGAATGGGAGTGGACTCAACAAGAAAGGGAAATGTTTCTGGGTTGTTTTGGATCATGCGGTCTTATGGAATGTTTGGAAGGAGAGGAACCTTAGAATCTTTGAAGAGAAGCATAGGCCCTCCCATGAGTTAATTGATTTAATCGTCAAGGAAGTTTCAGTTGGTTATACGTCACTAAGGAATTCTAAGGCATGGTCTTGGGAGACTTTATGAGAGACTAGAAAACTTGCATTTCGACTTCGTCTACTAGAAAAAAGCTTTTAGGGGGGGCCTCCTTCCCCCGGCATGCTGAAGCTTAACTTTGATGGTTCCTCTTTGGGCAATCCTGGGCCAAGCGGCTTTGGTTATGTTATTCATGATTTTAAGGGAGAGATCAATAGAGTGGTGGCAGGGCCCCTTGGTGTTGGTGACTCTACGAAGGCTGAGGGTATGGGTCTGCGGGCTCTTCGTGATTTTCATATGTATGACTTGGAGGTGGAAGGTGACTCGTCTGTGGTGGTTGGTTGAGGTTTGGGTATCTCTAATGGTTCTTGGAAATATTCCCACCTGATCCAGAAAATTAGAATCTTGGTAGACCTTCTTTGTATTGGGTTAGTCAATGTCCCAAGGTCCCAGAATGGGCTTGCCAATAAGCTAGCTAAATCGGGGGTGGGTTTGCCTAGTATTTTCACTTCTAATGTAATATCGGATTTCTCTTTGTAGCCTTTTGGCCTTTCTTGGCCTGCTTTTAATAAATTTGTTATTTATCAATATATATATATATATGGAGGATCCAATGTCTATTTCATATGTTCTATGGCATAGAGCACTCTACGCATAAGCAAAGGCAGAAAAGCTTTTGCTTATCAAATATGTGTAATTAACAATAACAAAAGAGAGAAAAAATGACTAGAAAATGAGTTGAACTCCTAACCGGTGAACCCCTTTTCTTTTATAAAGGTTAAAATTTTACCACATAAAGTTTGCCAAGATGGGACACAGACAACAAAAATAGACAACACACAACATTGAGAAATAAAATCATTACCTTTAATGCATAATACTTTCCATCTACATTGCTTCGGTATAAATCCTGTTGAATTGCCAGGCCAGAGTTTGAGAGGTTTTATCATGTTAAAGATAAAAAAAAAAAAAAGATGTTCATATAATTCCATGTGCATTATGCTTACCACTTTTCCATAGCTTCCACAACCAATCTTACCCTGGCGAACATACTCATTGACCAACTTATTTCCATTTTTATCCTGACAACACAATCAGAAACCAACAGTAAGTGACCAATCATTCTGTACTAGTAAGGCTGCAAAATTAGCAAATATCTGTATATGTGATCATCGATTGAGATGATTTAGTCATGTGCAACGAAGACCAATGACTGACGATGCAAGTTGAAGGTGCTAAAAAGACAAGAGAAAGAACAATATTGACTTGAGTTGAAGTAGTGAGGAGAGACATGGCATCTCATGATTTAATAGCAGATAAGGCTCTAGATAGAGTGGAATGACAGAACAAGATTCATGTAACTGACCATAAGGCTGCTGTTGTATCTGTATATGTGATTAACATATAATGTCAAAGGTGGCATCCTTGGGCTTCTCCAGTGAGTAATAGAATAGTTAAAATTGTGTGTATTTTAAACTAGCCAAGATGCTCCAAAAAGCCATACAGTCCATGCTTCAGTTTACCACATTGTACAAGTAACTCATCATCACCAAGACATGAGATCTAGTAGTGATCAGTGGGATACAACATACTACCACTCTTATGCATAAATCTGGATATAGAGCATCAATGCTGATGCTCCTTTATGTTAGTCCAACAATGCAGATGCTCCTTTATGTTAAAGAAAAACCCAAAGCAGGACCAATTGACCAAGGAGACCAAACAAGGGTGAGTGAAAGAGAGCATTTTGGTTGTGATTTCTCAAAATATCCACTTTCTCCCATGCAAGGGCATTTTGGGTATATTAGGCCTAAGTTTTTTTATTACAAATTTTTAAAATTGAACTTTTTTATTTTGTTCTGGTGTTTCACTTTTTTCCAAGTAAAATAGGCTCTATTTTATTTTTAGACGGCTTGGGGGATCAAAACTTACTCGTTTGACTTTTCTTTTTTTTAGAGAGAAAAACAGAACATTTTATTCAACAAGAGACAATCATCAAGGCAGTGAACCTATGAAAAGAAAAGAAAAAAAAATAGACAACCAAAAGGACAAACAAAAATCAAATGATTAAGTTTTGATTTTCATGTCTTTTGACAACAAATTGACCTGGTTGACTTGATTTTGGTGTCTTTTGAAATGTTATTTGCTTACCTTTCCAATGAGTCCATTATCAAAAATTGATTGTGATTGAGAAATTTATGCCCAAAATATTAGCAGGGTATCATTCTATGATGGAAATTACCTATCTAAGAGTTAAACTTCTACTTGAAAGTCTAATTAGAATTGGGTTTGGAAGTCTGGAGTGTGAAAGCTATAATTATTTATGTACCCATGCTTTTTAAAGCAAATGAATGGAGAACTTCTTCTCTGCCTAAGCTTCAGAAGTAGAGTCATGAAATACTCCTTCCAAGTTCTATAAGATACCGATGCCTTTTGGAACCTCTAGGTGTTGATTCCTAGAGCCAAGAGTGTTGAATCTGCTAGAATTATTGGTACTTTTCTTTTCCATCTAGTTCTCTTTAATTGTCTATTTATATATATGCTTTCCAATTATTAAACTCTAGATCTGTGATTTCCTTCAGTTTGCTAAACTTTTTTGCATAAATTTTATATATGAGTTCTTCAAGACAACCCAACTTCACTCCTATATCAGCTTTACAGCCATTAAAAATTTTCTGGTTTCTGATTCCTCAATCTTCTCCCTTAAACCCTAGTTTTATTTTTTAAATCCCCAACCCACAACTACGCTAACGCCTTCGTTTATTGAGATTAGCTTCCTGTCGATAGTTCCTACATCAGTCAGTATCAGAGCCTAGGTTTCAGCACCATGATAATCAAAAGTGGCAGAAACTTTGGGGAAAACTCACAGAAAGCCAAAGAAATGAGATCCTTTTGTGATTGTTGAAGCAGATAGATATATTGCCTTATCATATCTGTAATCCACATTTCTTAGACTACCACCAATCTGATCCCAATTGGAGCTAAGCATGCAGTACGACAACACAGTCTGGAAGGGAAGTCGGTTAATGGAGAAAACTATGTGCAGCCCCCCTAACCAACCCCTAGACATGTCGAAGGAGTGCCATGTGGCAGGCCACCAACTCCAAGGGCTTCTACGATTGATGTGATACAGGGGATTGTTGATCAAGGCAGACTACACCACACAATTACTTTTGGCAACATCACCAAAAAAATCTGAGTCAATGTTCCAGACTTTGTCGGTCGTTTGGACCCTCAGTATATGTTGACTAGCTTACTGCCCTAGATGATTACTTTGAGTGGTATGACATGACTGATGAGCAAGATAGGTTTGCAAAAATAAAGTTGGTAGAAAATACAAAAATTTGGTGAGAATTAGAAGAAAATATATTTTGATGGGGACAACCACCTATTGTCCATTGAGAGGAAATGAAACTGAAGTTTAAGGAGTACTTGCCTCTGGATTACTAAGACAGCCTCTATGCTCAGCTGGTTACTCTTCAGGAGGGATGTATGTCAGTTGTAGAGTATATGTACAGGTTTGAAGAGCTCACAGTCCATTGCCAAGTAGCATAAGATAAGAAACAGACACTATACAGTTTAAACTTTAAAGACTGATTAAGAGTTGAAATTTATAAGGAACTGACCATTCTATGCTCTACAATGTAGATGAGGCCTTTTAGATGGCCCTGAATATAGAAAAGCAGCTCAAGCAGTCTCTTATTATGCAGTTTCATTCTCAAGCAAAGGAGTCAACAGCCAAAATAATACCAGGGATGGGACCTCCAGCTAGGACAGCCCTTTATTACGCACTAGTAGGTCAGGTAATTCTACATCTACGCAGTATGCTGATTCTAAAGGAAAGACAGTTGTAGAAAAGACTTCAAATGGTGGTGGTGGAAGAATCAAGTGTTTAAAATTCCAGGAGAAGGATCACTAAGCACCCGGTGTCCCAAGAGGAATCTTCATTGCAGTCCTGAAGATGAGGAAGTTGATGATGAAGATGACCATGACTATAAAGAAGGGGATGCGGCTGATAACGACCAGAAATCTATACGTAAGGATGCTTCTCACCTGAACGTAGTTCGCTACAACTCCTAGGGTAAAAAAGAAGAAAGTTTGACTTTGCACCAACACTTTCCATACACAAATTAGGCGTGGGAAAAAGATGAATAAGCAAATCATCAACAGTGGGAGTTGCAAGAATGTGATTTTTCAGGGAATTGTGAAGAAATTCAAGTTGCCAATGAAAAATCTTCCACCACAAATTCATAAAAAAAAAATCCATCTACAACCTTATAGGGTTGCATGGCAAAATACACTTCAATCCCGACCTCTAAGCGATGTTTGCTCACTTTTAGAATAAAGAAGTACAAGGAATCCATGGGGTGTGGTGTAATCCCAATGAAGACCACCCACATACTAATTGATCGATCATGGCCTTATAATCAAGATGTGCTCTATATAGGTAAAGCCAATACTTGTATCCAGCATTGTTACTTTACAACCCATGAATGTAGAAGCTGTCCAAAAGGCAAGAGCTAATTATACTAAAATACCATGAAACAGTTACAGAGTAAGGAGCAAGGTGTTATGTGTATGTTAGTGACATAGAAAGTAAAAAAAAAAAAAAAAACGGCAAAAGACATCACTAAAGAAAAGCAACCAGAAATATAGAGGCTCCTGCCCAAATTTGATCTAGAAAGATTGCCAAATGAGTTGCCTCCCATGATGAAATGCTATTGACTGTTAACAGTAAACTAACCAACTCTCCCAAAACCTTAAGGTGTTAAAAGAAACAAGAATTAATATACTTCGACGCCCCCCCTCAGAAAGAACACAGTTCTCTCCTGGAAACATATTCGGAGAGCCAGGTACGAGTCCACACAATGCATACACACATGAACACAACTACATCAGGGAAAATACTTTCACTGGAATTCAAACTCGCGACCTGGTTTGGCTCTAATACCATGTTAACAGTAAACTAACCAACTCTCCCAAAACCTTAAGGTGTTAGGAGATACAGGAATTAATAAACTTCAACCAACCAGTCTATTGTATGATTTCATCAGAACATGCAGAGTGAAAGAGACAAGTAGATGATCTATTGCAAAGGCTTCATTCGTGTGAGCCTTAGCCCATGTGTTGTACCTACCTTGTTGACACCTAAGAAGGATGGCAGTTGGCAGATGTGTGCGGAAAGACAAGCCATCAACAAAATCACCATCAAATATCATTTTCCAATCCTACATTTGAATGATATGCTTGATATGATGGTTGGTTCTACCATCTTATAGAAGATAAACTTGAAGATTGGATATCAGAATATTCAAATCAAACCTAGAGATGAGTGGAAGGCTGCCTTCAAGACTATAGATGGACTTTATGAGTGGCTGGTTATGCCATTCAGACTCAAAAATGCTCCTAGTACTTTCATTCGTGTGATGGCATAGATATTACGTTCCTTTATTGGTAAAATCCTTGTAGTTTACTTAGAAAAAAATTTTGGGGGGATAAATTCTTTGACAAGAGATATTCTTCACTAACTTGAAGAAATGCTCTTTTATGAACAACAATGTTATCTTACTTTGATTTGTAACTTCCTCCATTGGTGTAAAAGTAGATCCAGAGAATGTGTACGCCATCATAGACCAACCAATGCCTACCAATCTACATAAAGTACAAAGTTTTCACGGCCTAGCTACACTTCAATGAAGATCCATCCCTAATTTCAATCACTTCTTGATTTTGAAGGGGGCAACATTTATAACCTTGAGCAGAAACTAAGGTATTTAAGAGTGTTTGGGAACCTTCCAAAGAATGCATTTTGTCCATTTTTAGTTCCAAAAATTCAAAAAATGAGAAAATGGTGTTTGGTTGCACATAATGCATTCTTAAAATAGCTCCAAATATCACATTCTGGCAACATTTTTTGGGACTAAAAATAATAGTGCCAATAAAACAAAGAATGAATTATTTAGGTTTGCGCACGGGATTTGATGAACAAACTTATAACCCCTTGAC
>JAOXJP010140386.1:0-13367 GCA_025762735.1 Platanus orientalis | reverse complement strand
ACTCGAGATCATCCTCGTGACCATAGGGTTGACCTCATAACCCGGGGACTAGTCTTATATCCCGATACAGAAGGATGGGTCAGTCTTATGGCCTGGGGTTAATCTTTTGAGGTAAGGGTTAATCATCTAACCCAGGGTTAGTCTTATAGCTTGATCTGGGAGGATGGGTCAGTCTTGTGGCCTGGGGTCAATCTTGTGACCTGAGGGTTAATCTTGTGACCCGGGGCTAATCTTGTAGCCTAATCTAGGAAGATGGGCCAGTCTTATGACATGAGGTCAGTCTTGTGACCTAACGGTTAATCATGTAACTTGGGGCTAGTCTTGTAGTCCGAGCACGGTGACCTAAAATGTTGTTGACCTTACATAACTTAAAACATTTCATCAGTCAGAGTTATAACATCAATTATATTGATAGTATTTTTTTAGATGTTCTACATTCCATGGTCGCAGCAGGGGATCCCCCGTATTGTTTCAAGATGGTAAGTATTGGGCCTACTATAATGCATCACCTGGTAGGGACCTTCCCAACTTAGTCTTAGCTTTCCTTCGATCGGATCTTGTGTGGAAAAAGTCACCTTCCTGAGCACTGGATCCACGATGAAAAATCTCCTTGCCTTGACCTGGGAATTGTAATACTTGGCCATTTTTTGCTTGTAAGCGGTCGTCCATAGTGCGATTTCGACTCTTTTCTCTTTTAATAGGTTGAGATTGTTTCTGAGGCTTTCCCCATTCTTTTTTGAGTCAAAGTTTACTATTCTATAGGTGGCCATTCCAATCTCGACAGGTACTACTGCCTCGGTTCCGAAAGCTAGTGAGAACGGGGTTTCCCCCATGGCGGTTCTTACCGTGGTGCAGTATGCCCATAGGACACTTGGTAATTCCTCAGGCTAAAGGCCTTTGAGCTGTTGAGCCTTTTTTTGATTATGCCCATAAGGGTTCTGTTAGTGACTTCCACTTGGCCATTGGTTTGGGGGTGAGTAGGGGAAGGGAAGTGATTCTTGATGCCGAGCTCTGCGCAGAATTCTTGGTATCGGGCATTATTGAATTGTTTGCCGTTGTCAGTAATAATGACTCGAGGGATCCCAAATTGGCACACAATGGACTTTTAGGTGAAGTCTCAGATATTCTTCTCAATAATCTTTGCCAAGGGTTTAGTCTCTACCCACTTGGGGAAGTAATCGATGGCCACTACTAAGAACTTCATTTGTCCTTTTCCCATGGGGAGTGGCCCAACTATGTCAATCCCCCACTATACAAAGGGCCAAGGCTCAGTTATCGGGACTAATTCTTCAGCGGGCTTCTTGGGGATGTTGGAAAACCTCTGGCACTTATCACACCTTTGAGCGAGGAAAGTGGCATCTCTTAACATAGAGGACCAATAATACCCAGCTCTGATTTCTTTATGGGTCATTTTCCTTCCTCCAGAGTGGCTTCCACATATCCCCTCGTGAATCTCTTGGAGTACATAATCGGCTTCTTCCTCGGATAAACATCTAAACATGGGGAGAGTGAAGCTTCTCTTGTAAAGAGTGTCACCAAGAAATAGATACCAACTGGCCTATGTTTTTTACTTTCCTCGTTTCTCCCTTGTCCTCGAGAAACTTGCCGTTCTTCAAATATCTTATGATCTGACTGGCCCATTCAGGCTCAGGGCTTGCCATGTTGACTTCCCTGTTTCCCTCTATTTTGATACTAGGCTTTGGTAGGCACTCGATGAGGATCCCGAGGGCTAGGTCTTTAGTGGTGGATAACACAAGTTTGGTTAACTTGTCAGCTTCTTCATTATCCCCTTGTGGAACCTGCTGTATGCTGAAATGCCTAAACTACGACTTCTCTTTCTCAACTATGGTGAGGTACTATTTCATCCAGCCATCCTTCACCCCATACTCTCCTTGTACTTATCCAACCACTAGTTGGGAGTCGCTATGGACCTTTACCCTTTTGGCCCTGAGTGCGTGGGTGAGGCGTAGCCCCGTGCTCATTGACTCGTATTCAGCCTCATTGTTGGTTGCCTTGAACTTGAACCTTATGACATACTTGAGTTTACTTTTTTCTGGAGTGATCAAGATGACTCCTCCCCCAGCTGCACTATTGGTGGAGGAACCATCCACGTGTACAACCCACTCTGCCTAGTCTACTTCTTGTTGTTTGTCTTGCATTTCGGTCCTGGTGTCCGATGCATAAGTGTACTCAGTGATGAAGTCTGCAATAGCTTGGTCCTTGATAGCTCCTTAAGGGTAGTACTCAATGTCAAATTTGCTTAACTCCACTGACCTCTTGACTAGTATTCCCGAGGTCTCGGGATTGTGCATTATGGTTCTGAGTGGCTAGTCTGTTAGGACCCGGATGACATGGGCCTGGAAATAGGACCTCAATCGTTGAACAATGACGACCAGTGTGAATGCCATCTTTTCCACCCTCGGGTACCTTTCCTCTGCCCCCTAAAAGCTCTGCTGGTGTAGTACACTGGCGCTTATACCTCAGCCTCTTCTCTCACTAGCATTAAGCTTACTGCCATCTCTGATACCGATAGGTATACATAGAGCACATCTCCTTGCTTTGGTTGATTGATCAGTGATAGGCAACCAAGGTGGCCCTTAAGCTCCTAGAATGCCCCATCATACTTTTTGTCCCAGCTGAAATCTTTCTTTAGCAGGTAGGAGAAGGGCAACACTTGTCTATGGCCTGGGAGATGAATTTGCTTAATGCGACAACCCTTCTGGCTAGACATTGCACCTCTTTTGTGTTTCTAGGAGTCTGCATGTCGAATATGGCCTTCACCTTCTTAGGATTGGCCTCTGTTCCCCGTTGAGGCACCATAAACCTGAGAAACTTCTTGGCTAATACCCCAAAGGCACATTTGCTGGGGTTGAGCTTCATCTTGTGCTTTCTCAAGGTTTGGAAGGTCTCATTCAAATCAGAGAGGTGCTACTTGCCTTGAAGGCTCTTCACTAGCATGTCGTTTATATAAACCTCAATGTTCCTCCTTATTTGGCCTTTAAACATCTCGTTGACAAACCTTTGATAAGTGGCCCCCGTATTCTTTAGTCCTAAGGGCATGACCTTGTAATAGTAGAGTCCTCGATCGGTGAAGGCAGTTTTCTCCTAATTGGGCTCTTGCATCTTTATTTGGTTATACCCCGAGAAGGCATCTATGAAGCTAAGGGTTTGGTGGCCAGCCGTTGAGTCTACCAGGGTGTCAATCCTTGGAAGTGGAAAACTATCCTTTAGGCATGCTTTGTTGAGGTCGGTAAAGTTGACACACACATATGCCATTTTCCGCTCGGTTTCTACAAGATTACCACATTTGCCAACCAGTTGGGGTAGTGGACTTCTCTTACAAAACTAGCCACCAATAATTTCTCTACCTCTTCTATCTCCTGATTTTACTCTAGAGTAAAATTTCTCTTTTTTTGCTTGACGGGCCTCAAGATCAGGTCCACATTCAACTTGTGCATAGCCATCCAGGGATCTATTATTGGCATATCTTCATACATCCAAGTGAACACGTCCCAATTCTTGATAAGGAAGTCTTGCAGCTAAACTTTGAATTCTCCTAATAGGTTTGATCCTACCCGGGTGACCCCATTAGGTGTGTTGGGATTAAGGATAATGTCTTCTAGCTCTCCTTCTGGTTCCGCTACCACTCGGGTTCTTTTGTCTCAGACTTTTAAGCAATCGATCGTCATAGTTTCCTTTGGGACTAGATCTCCTTTGAGCTAGGCCATGTAACATTACCTCGCTGCCACCTGATCTCATATGACTTTTCCTACTCCCCCCTCGGTTGGGAAGCGCATCAAGAGATGGTAGGTTAAGGTGACCGCTCTGAGTTGATAAAGTGCCAGCCTTCTCAAGATCACATTGTAAGCAGAGGGACAGTCTACCAGCAAGAAGTCGACCACCCAGGTCCATTGACGCTCTCCCATCCTTACGGTAACTGGAAAACTGATAGTTCCCAATGGGAGCAACCTGTTGCCCGTAAATCATACCAAGGGTGTCTAAACGGGCTTTAACTTGTCTTGTTTGATGCCCATTTGATCGAAGGTCAAGAGGTAGAGAATATTTATTGAGCTACCATTATTAATAAGGACACGGTATGTCATATAGTTGGAAATGACCAATGTCACCATCAGTGCATCGTCGTGCTACTGACTCACTCCTCGGGCATCTTCTATAGAGAAGGTGATAGGGGGATGCTCTACCTTTTGATGCTTGGTCGGCCTCTCGGTCATCATTAATTGTCGGTCTCTCTCTGCATGAATCTGCCTCATATATGATCTCCTTGCTGAGTTGGATTCCCTTCCCCTGACGAACCCTCAAGCTATTACCCTTATCTCCTTGATTAGCCCTTCAGGCTTTTTTTCTTCTCGAGCAGGAGGGTCTCGATATGCACTCTCATGTCTGCCTTGTTGTCATCCTGTGACAAATCTCTGTAGCCACCCTCGCTGGATAAGGGCTTCTATCTGGTCCTTCAAGTCAAAGCAGTCATTGGTGTTGTGGCCATGGTTCCGGTGAAAATGATAGTACTTATCGCAGCTTATCTTCTTCGGCGGGGCACGGATCCTCTAGGGCCATTTGATGCTCGGGTTATCCCTGATATAGAGGAACACTTGTTCTACGGGTGCGTTAAGAGGGGTATAGTTTTGAAACCTACTTGGGGGGAGGTTGACCAGTGGCCTGATCCCGCGGTTGTCGTCGCCTTCTTTCACTTAGCCACCTCTATCTTCCTGCAATGTCCATTGTTGTTCCCTCTTTCTCTTGTCGGACTGCGAATTGGGCCCTACCACCCATTCTCACTTGACACTGAGGGTATCCTTAGCTTTCATGTGTTGTTGTGCCTTCACCATGAGATCGGCCATGCGGGATTGAGGGTTCTTGGAGAGAGAGATCAGGAATTTGGAGAGCAGTAACCCACCATCAGAGCAGCCACGATCATCTTCTCCTCGGCATCATCTACTTGTAGCATTTCTCCATTAAACTGGGACATATAGTCCCATAGGGATTCCCCCTTGTTTTGCTTGATATTCAAAAGATAAGTGGCCGACTTCTAGTGCCTCTGACCATTGATGAAATAACTAATGAACTGCCGACTTAATTTTGTGACGTTTGATATGCTGCTGGGTTTCAACCAGCTAAACCAAACTCTGGCAGACCCCTTGATTGTAGTTAGGAAAAGCCGACACTTAATTTCATTAGGAGTTTCCTAGAGGTTCATGTGCGTCTTGTAGGCCTCCAAGTGATCTAGGGGGTCCTTGCCACTGTCAAACATCTCCATTTGTTGTGGCTTAAACTTGTCAGGAAGGAGTCGAGCCATTACCTTTGGGGTGAAGGGGTGGTTCGTTCTCTGAATTAATTTGTCGATGGTGGCTAGGGCTCTTCCTTTCAAGGCTTCCTTCATCGTCGCCATCTCCCTTCTCACATCCTCCATCCTCTCCTCCTAGGAGCCTAGGATGCAAATATTTTCTTCATGATGACTCACCTCTAAAAAATGGAAGGCTGAGATGCTTACAGCTTCGTCTTCACGTCCGTGGTCATGACTTTGGGCTGGAGGTGCATGAAACCCTGACTGTCTTGCATCACCATTGCTTGGTGCACTCCTCTGGCCTCTCAGTTCTTGTATAATTTCTTGATTCTACTCCATCAACAGCTACACATTCACCGTAAGCCTCTGAATCCTTTGCTTAAGCACATCCACCCTTGGGGTTTCGAAGGCATGCTCCATCGGAGATGGAGGCTTCCAGTCTGTCAACTCTAGCACCCTAGTCGTGTTCAGCCGCCATTGACCTGGTTTCAACCATGCAGACCTTAGGTTTTGTCAGAAATAAAGGTTTCCACAGACAACACCAACTAATAGTGTATCGGTTGAGTAGACTCCTTTATGCTAATCAGATGGTCATGCGGTCATCTCAAGTATTTGGCGGGGCCGGTATTGCACACACAGATTACCAGAAAGTCAGGAAGCTAGGCACTGGCAGGGTGCTGGATTCTAACTCTCTGACAATTAATTCAGTAAATAGGGGGATTCTAGGAGCGAAGCTCTCCTTCTTTCTCTTTAGGGTTTCTAATGTCTCATACCTAGAGGACGGATTGGTGCCCTTATTTATAGGCTCAAGTAGTGGCATATCTGAAAGGATCTTGCATGTCGCTTTCCTCCCATGTTCTTAATGCCGCTTTCCCCCACGTTCTCGCATGTCGTTGTTGCTCACGTTCTTGATCATGTCTCCCCCTGCTCTCTTTGTCATTTTCTCATAGTTGGTACGTTTGCTGTAGATAATATTATATTCGAATAACGGTGTTTGGATCATGCTTATCTTTAAGTTAAACAGTCGGGGTTATCACATTCCACAAGTCGAGAAGTCTTCGAGTCCCCGAGGGTCTTGGGGTTCTGAGTGGTCTTTGGGTGTCAGGTGCTTCGAGGGATAGTCGAGGTTACTAGCAGGATGCTTGGGGTCAAGTACCAAAGGACGACTGTATCTTTTGGTTGAAGGCCTTGGCATCTGGCTAGTCAGGGGGGGAGGGCAGGCCCCCTTTGGAACTTTCTGGATCAATCCATCTAGGGTCGGAGTTGTGTTGGTTAATCGAGATTGGCTAAGTAGGACCCTTAGTATAGTTTTTCCCATCAATATATATATATATATATATATACTCAAGTCTTGGATTGGGCCAAGGAAAGTCCGAGCCTAGCCTTATTAAAGATTTAAGCCTTCAACTCGGTCATGGGTCCTTACCAGGCCTAGCTCGAGCTTGTCTTTTTCGGGCTGGGCCAGCCGGGTTGGGGCTGGCTTGGGCCCATGCTCACCCATAACTACACTCGGGGGGGGGGGGTGTAAAGGGAAAAAGACAAATATAATTCAGATGCAATAGAAGATTTATCACGTCTGAACATATTAGGAGACAGGCAAATACGGTAGGTGACATTTTAAATATGGTAGCCTATCTTTTGGGACAATGCCCATTTCCTCGGGTGTTTGAGGCATCCTCCTCCCTTTGTGGAGTTCAAGGGTCAATTCCCCAGGGTACGTGGGCACCTGCTTGGGTTGGGTTGGGTATCCCGTTGTAGTACCGGTGGGTAGTAATCTGCGGGCCCTGCGTGGCCAAGAAGAGTCCAGAAATGTAAGAGTCAATCTACCAAAAAATAAAAGCTCATTTTTTGGTGCTTTTATCCAAAAATTAATGAAAGGTAAAATTTTGGTGCAACAACAAAAGGTCACATCATGCTACAGTACTGCTGATTAGGTTAAAACACAAAATCAAGAAAAGAGAGTATCATAATGCTAATGGATTATTATTATTATTATTTGCAAGTGGTTCAGTGGTTAGTAAGTGAAGATGGGTTTTAAATGTATACAAATTATCAGTATTTAAAGGAATGGAGGTTAGGCATATTATTAGATTGAAAAATAAAGCGGCCCATGTTTTGGCCAAGTATGGAGTGAACCGTCAGGTACCTATTGACTGGACAGTCCAAATGCCAACTTGGAGCAGATTGACATAAATAAATACATAGTGAACAGATAATTGGGTCATTAGGTACTAGAAATAATTGATAAGAGTTTCTACATATGATATCAGGACCGTAAGTGAGCTGAGTTGACCTGAGCTCAATCCATAAAATGTTAGAAGCAATTTCTTAATTAATCATTATATATAGTAATTTTTTATTTTAATCCAAATCTTGTCTGCAATAGCAAGTTTTGGTTTTTGATGTGTTGTCCCGGATGGCCAAAATGAGTAAATCTTGTATAACCTTGGTTCAGTGTGACGAATTAGCCCAGATCTTCTCTTGCAAAAACAAGAAAGTCGGAGCGTCTTACATCAAGGAGGATGTGGCACTCGCTGGGAAAAGCTAAATGTTTTCAAATTAACCTTTCTTGCCATATGTCGCATCCTCCCCTCTCTTGCGTTTGCAAAGAGGACTGAGACTCATCAGCCCATATCATATATCAGACCGAAGCATTGTTCCTGAATCTCGTCTTACAGTGGACTGTCAGAAGTCATTTTGTGCTGAGTGAAAAGGCCGGAAATGCAGAATTTTGCCATGTTCCATCCAAATTGAGTTAAAATAAAGGAACCAGCCACATCGAGTTGACGTTGGTTGACATCTATTCTGTGTTTCAGAATGTAACCCTGCTTGTTTCAAGCTTGCCTTAGATTCTACTCGTTACAGATGCTATAATGCACAATCCAGATTAACGTTTGCAACATAGCTATTTCTTGTGCATTCATACCAAATTCTTGTTGATATTCGGTGTGGAATGCGAAGTAAAATCACAAGTGAAGTAGGCACAATACGAGGCTTGATTGCAGTGACAGATCAGTCGCGGTGCTTGGAGGATCTCGGTGCGGTGCTGGTTGTCTCGTGGTGCTGGACAGATCGCGGTGGTAGTTGACTTGCAATGCTGTGGTGCACGATAGATCGCATTGCTTAATTGATCGCGGTGCAGGATTGCTTGATCGATGCCTTTTGTGCTGAGGCTACTCCTGCAGATAAGGGTGTTTCTCTGACATTCCTGAAGATCCTCATGCCACTGAGCAAACATCCCCTGCTTACACTCAGGCTGCTCACGATGAGATCCCCGAGGTGGTCCCGTCTCCACCTTCTGCAGCGGCATCCGCATCGATTTCACCACCATCACTTAGTAATGTTATGGCTGCCATCACTGCCCTTCAAGGGAAGATGACTAACATTCGTGAGTTTGTGACTGGCAAGTAGAGATGGAAAATCAACAACCAGAAGTTGATTGCAAAAAAGCTGAATCTAATGGAGAAGCGCCAAGACCGCATGGCTCTTCAGATTAATGTAGTAGAGACACTTTAGAATCCGAGCCTATATTAGGAGGATTGCTATTGCTTGGCATCAACAAGGCAAACCTATTAGCTTTAAGGATCTTGACTCTGATGAAAAATGCAGCTTTGAGGGGGAGTCTATAAGGACGACAAGGATGATGATGATGGTGACCGTGTTACTGGCATTGATGATCTTTCTACTCCCACTGATGGAGATGTTGTACGTGCTAGGGATGCTCCTGGATTGTACTTTCCTAATGTATTTTTGTTGATCATTTATGTTGATCTTAGTGATGCTTTCATGTTTTCATGTACAGGCCTACTAGGCCCTCTATGATGTAAATTTATTTTGTAATTAATGAAGATCGTTTTGCTTCTCTTTTATCTATATTTATTTGTCTTTCCCTTTATCCATCCATGGCAAAAAGGGGGAGAATTATCTATCTAGAGGAATGAGTTATCCCATTTAGGGGGAGTTAAAGAGAAATTTGAGTGAATTTTGCACATTTAAGACAAACTTAATTGTTTCACTCGCGTTTGCATGCTTTCTTGAGTACCTATGTTTATTTCTTTATTTTGCACTAGATCTATGTGAGCATAAATTATTGAAAGCAATAAATAAATAAAATATGCATTCAAACAGATAATCAAATAGGAAAATAATGAAAGACGGTACCATGACATACATGTGTTGAGATCAAATAGTGCATCCCCAGTGGGCATCGGGAAAAATGGAGGCTTGCACCTCCTTCGTTCGGGTGTTTCGGCTCCTGCCCTCACTTTATCGTGTGTGTCATTAGTTGATCTTTTGATGAGAGTGATGGTTAGTCATAGAGCTAGCTAAATCCAGGGTCTTTAGGAGTTGCCACCAACTCGGATTGGTTGATGACATCAACTTCCTAATTCGGGGAAAGGAAGTATAGACCCTAAGGTCTAGTATGTGAACTCCTAATATTGGTCTGATTCGTCAAATAATAGGGTAAACTCTTTTGTTATGGTTGGTATAAGATAAGTGGGATTAGTGAGTCCTACAAGCTTAACTCTTGAATTCAATTCCAATGCTTGTATTTTAATACCTAACACTTGTAAAATTCAGGCGTCAGGTAATCCAATAGCCAATAGAGCATGGGTTTAACTTTTTATGGTTTAAAGGTGTGTGTGTGTGTGTGTGACTTCTTAAGGCATGCAAATAAACTAAGATACTTATAGTGGTATGTCCTCCAAGCCATACACATGCATACATACATGGTTACATACATACATGCATGCAGAAAAAGGTGGAAAGGTAAACATAAAAGAGAAGAAACTATTATTTGAAGTAAAGTAATCCTAAATACATTCAATTATACAAAGATAGGTCATCAAACCTAAAATCATAATGCCTGAATTTTCTTATAACGCCTGAGTTTTATGTCTAACGTCTAAATTTCACTCTATGTTAAATTCTGGTGTTGGACATAGTCTAGGCTGTTTATGGGTCAAACCCATGTTTTAGTGTCTGTCCCTTAAGTTCCTAATGAAATTAGAGTGAAATTCTAAGTGTATTAATCCTGAAGGGGGGTGAATAGGGTCTCATTAAAACATTTAATTCTTTTATCTCAAAAATTTTAATTTTAATGAGTTAATTCTTTAATGTTCAATTCTAATTAACTCAATTGTTGTGTTTGGTGCTCAAGTGCTAATGCTTATAGATTTGAAAATGTAAAGAGATATATAAACCATAATCACACACTATAACACAAGAATTTACAGTGGTTTGGCCACACTGGGGCCTATGACATCCACTTTAACTACACAATTTTATTAATCAATCTCTTACAAATATTACAAGATATTGAGCTAAATTTTCTAAGTCTCATTCTTGGTGTCTTCGACAAGCAAGGCTTTGCTTGTCTCCGAGCCAATGTCTTATAATTCATCACACGGCGTCTCCAACCATTGACACAAGGGAACAATGAAATAAATACCAAGATGGTTCTAAATAACCAATATGTTATTTTTAGTCAAAGTAAGGGAATCAAAGTCCCAATGTAGAGTGTGGCTCTTGATAGCCAAATATGCCAATATGGTCAAGTCTCTACCCAAGCTAAGGAGACTTGGGTTATGTGTGAATGCCTCTAATGGAGGCCAATATGCATAAGAAATCGCACTACAAGTAAGCCTCAAAATAGACAAATATAAGTGAAGCTTAAATAAGGGTTATATCACTTGGAAGTGATTTCTCTACGGATTCATAAATAAAGTGGTGGTCTAGATAAAAAATATGAAAATCCGACCACAAAAGTAGTATCAACTATTAGCACCTGAATTTACTTCTGAAGCCTAAATTTTAAAATGTCTGAATTTTAATTAGGGTAAAATTTAGGCATTAGCTTTTGGAAATATCCATAACCCTACCATTTGGTATTTTGGTCTTCTACAGGGGGTCCCACTATTCTAGGGTCTTACAGAGGGATGAGAGATGCCACTGAAGTTCTAATATGTTGGTCTCAGGGTCTAAACCCATGCTAGAGATAGTATATAAAAAAAATTTCATTTTGTTTTAAGCCTGAGCCTGAATTTAGTCTAGACGCCTGAATTTCAATACGTGTGAATTTAATTCAAGTTGAAATTTAGCTGTTAGTTGCTAGAAAACCAACATCTAGCCTTGGACTTTGGTTCTCAGCTTTGAGGGTCCTAGTGGTGTGAAGAATTGTAGGGAGGTGAATAACCTCTCTATGGTCCATGGGCTTCATTGTAGATTTAAAGAAAACATATAAAATTATGTACAAAATGAAATAATAATTTAGTTGCAAGCCTAACACCTAAAAATTATCTCAATGCCTAAAATTGCTCTCAACGCTTGAATTTTAATTTGCGTTAAAATTCAAGAGTTGGAAGAAAAACAAGGCCCATAGAGATACTTACACTCTAGGATGGGTTTCATAATACAGTTTATGTTTGTTCATTGATTTAGAGAAGACCAGGGGTCACTTGAGTGGGACCCAGATCCCAATGCCTGAATTTCTCCAACGCCTGAATTTTGCTAATGCCTAAATTTTAATTAAGATTAAAATTCAAGCATTAATGGTTGGGAGAAAATCCATCAACCTTTTTTTTTTTTAACAATTTGGACCCCTTATAGGGGTTGGTAAATTTTAAATTTTTTAATAGAGATGTAATAACATATGGGGGATCACATATAAAAAATTTGGATAAAATGAATGACTACAAAAAATCATAAAAAAACTAGACAAACATGCTTGAAAATTAAAAATTCAGAAAAACTAGTTTTTAGGACATGTTTGGGGGGACTGTTTTGAGACCCAGACATACTCTAAAATTCACCAACTTTTTATCAGAGGTGGGCTATCCTCCCAAGAGCCTACCATTAAAATTTGAGCCCAGTTGGCATGGTAGAAAAAAAAATGGTGTACTATAGTAAAAATACAAGTGCAATAGAGATAGTTTTTGTCTCTACCATGTAACCCTCATTAAAAGGTGTTTAACAAAAACATTATAAACAATGGGGCAGTATGATTAAGTGTTAATAATGATTAACTAATTAGGGTTTGGGATTACCTGGACTACGGTTGAGTTTAGGGCTAATGCTTAAGCTTTTCCCACACGTTCTCTCTTCTCTCTTTTCTTTTCCTTTCTCTCTTATTTTCTTTCTGATTTTTTTCTCTCAGATTTTCTTCTTGTTTGACACAAAATTTGGTTTATTTATAGGCCTTGGGGGGTTGGGTTAAGGGCTAGAATTTAGTCTTAGAAGATGGGAGGTGGAGGGCTAGGATTGAATGGTGTGAGGAGCAAGGCTCCCCTCCCATTGGTTGGATTCAATTAAGGGCTAAGATTAAGTCTTAAGTGGATAAGTGAGAGATCTAGGGTGGCGATTTGATTTAGGGTTTGTAACAAATTAAGAGTTGGGATAGAGTTTAGGGTTTAAGGGATCAAGGGTGAGAGATGAAGTCTATCCACTCAATAAGCTAATTTGATTAGTTGAAGGGAATCAAGGGTTCGGGTTGCGTGTTCTAGATCTAGGGCTGCATGGGGGTTCTATAGGTATTTGAAATTCAGATATTTGAACTAGGGAAGGTGAACAAGGGTGCCTAAATTCAATGGTGAAATGATGAAACTTAACATTGCATCTACTCACTTTGATTGATTGAAACAATCAAAGGCTGAGATGAATTGTGCCAAATGGGGGGTTGGATGTCATAAGATCCATGGATACTTAAAATTCATGAAGATGATCTTAGGGAGGGTGTATAGGGTGCACATGAAAGATGTCAATCCAAGGGTTGGTGAAATAACCCTTAAGTATGAATGCATTTATGAGCATTAAAGAGTCGAAACCCTAAAGTCTTTGGCTCATTAATGAGTGATGATAATTTTTAGAGGAAATCAACCCCTTACTGTGCAATTCAATTTTTGGGATTCACGTGCTTAGAATGATGCAAACTTAAACAATGTTTTTGTACTCTTAAAAGTTTCAGTCTCAATGGATCAATCAGAATCACATTATGATAAGGGTAGGTTGGGGAAATAAGGGTTTGATTGACCTTAAAAACTCTCAAACACATAGGGGAAGGGAAAGA
>JAOXJP010140375.1:0-13367 GCA_025762735.1 Platanus orientalis | reverse complement strand
TGTGTTAGTTTTCAAAATTCAATTTTACATTTAATAGTATATTTTTGTATATCAAATCCTAAGTTTCATAATTTTGTATAAAATTACAAAAATACATCTTATATCAAATTTCAATTCTATGCGTTAATTCAAATAAATACTAAATATGAAAACATAAAATTCAGAGCATTACACTGCAGGCCCAAACATGCATAACCTTGGGTCATTTAAAGGAATTGTGCACCACAACCCCACACGTGCATAACTTCATACTAAATGTTGGAGTTGAGCAACACTAGCCTTACAGGCAAAACTTTGTGCCATATTTAGGAGTTGTGCACCACAAGCCCACACATGCATAACTTTTTACCATTTTTAGGAGTTGTGCACCACAAGTCCACACGTGCGTAACTTCGAGCAATTTGTAGAGATTGTGCACCGCAATCCCCCACATGCATAACTTCATTCCATTTATAGGGGTTGTGCCCGACAACCTAGACGTGCGTAACTTTACACCTTATTTAGGAGTTAGCCATAATTGACTGATACATGTGTAACTACATACCTTATTCTATAGTTGTGCACCATAATCTCACACGTGTGTAACTTCGGACCATTTTAAAGAGTTTTATAGCACAAGCCCAAACGAGCATAACTTTGGGCCATTTGAAGGAATTGTGCACGACAATCCCACAAGTGCATAACTTCATACTGAATATTAGAGTTGAGCAACACAAGCCCCACATGTAAAACTTCATACCATTTTTAGGAGCATAACATACCTTACTTTACAGTAGTGCACCATAATCCCACACGTACGTAACTTCAGACCAATTTGAGGATTTTTGCATGATAGGCCCAAACATGGATTAAATTGTTCATGACGAGATCCCACATGTTTGGAAGACTAATGGGCAAGTGCCACATCAAAAATCACTATTTTGGGTAATTTTCAACTCATTTTTATTTTCTAGTTTTTGGGACCCTGAGCCCTCGCCTCGATAGGCAAGCCCTTAGACCCCCCTTGGTGAGCCCTTGAGCACCCCCTCAATGAGCACTCACCTCAACAGGTGAGCCTTCGGCCTAAGAAACCTGATAGTCCCCAGGTTTTTCAATAAAAACCGTTGTAGGGAAAACAATCGTAACTTTCTCTAGAAAACTCAGAATTGGGCACCATTTGTCACATTGGAAAGAAGACTAGACAAACTTTCCAAAAATGTATGTCTCATACTCTAGTTCACTTGGGATTGGTGTCAATGAACCTAATAAGTTACCCTAATTACGTAGTTGAGAAAACTTTTAAACTTGAAGATTAGCATCGTCGGAATAATTGTCAGACGGCTTTAGCGAAAACCCTAGGGGATTGTGAACCAACTGAAATGGAAACTAGCCAATGGCTGCTATGGGGAGGATTGTTCAAACCCTAGAGCAAAGGGGCCACATAGTTACCATGTAGAGGAAGGCAGTGCACTAGGGTTTGAGAAAAGGCAAGACATCAATGCAACAAATACACAACATCTGGATCATGGCCGAGCATACAGGTATGATGATGGCGAGAACGTGTTGCCTAAAAACCAAGATGATATTGTTGCGTCTAATCTGAGTGATTGGAATGAGGTTCTAGAGAATCTAATGGTGGAGGCATGGAGAGAGATAGTGGATACGAGAGATGCACCAGATCTGAGTGGAGAAGATGTCTGCATCCTGAAGAAGATGATGATCGCCATGGTGAAAAAACTTGAATATAGGCGGGAGGAACATGGCCATGCCAATGGAGACCAACAGATGGGGAAGGATACAGGGATTGAGCATGGTGATGGTTGGGAAAAGAAACACGGTCAAATTCGAGAAGAACAAAGAAGGAAATCACCAGAGGTGGTCCCTAAGATGGTGCCTGAGTCACCGGAGCATAGAGCGAGACCAGAGGCTAGTAATTGTTTTGTTGATCCGAAGAGCATGGAAATGGAGCAAGAGACGGCAATGAATGGGAAGAAAATTACTTGGCAATCTTTGTGCAGGAACAATACCAAAAACAAGGATGGAGCTAATCTACACTATGTTCCTCCACTGGTGGCCGAGGAGAAGAAAATGGTGAGATGCCCCAAACATGTTGTTGATGATGAATTGAGGAATTGGAGTAACACGTTGATTGGGAATTTTCTAGGTTGCAAACGCAATTTTGCTTATGTGAAGGAGGTAACCCAAAAATTGTGGAAGACTAAAGGGAGTATGGATGTGGCAATGTTGGATAATGGTGTGTTTGTATTTCGGTTCAGTTGTGAGGAAGACAAGCAATGTGTGATGGAAAGTGGCCCATGGAACGTCACCTATAAGCATCTATTTCTTCATGCATGGAGTCCTAAACTCGACATGGAGAAGATCAATCTAAATATTATTCCCATATGGGTGTCCTTACTGGATTGCCTTTTTAATTTTGATCCACTGAGAATTTGAGCATAATCGGAAGTGTGATCGGAAAACCTCTTTATACTGATAGATTCACGAGAACAAGGGAGAGGCTCTCCTATGCCAGGCTATGCATTGAAGTTGATGCAAAGGAGCAATTGACGGACTTAGTCACAATCCTCATGGATGATGGCGAGAGGTATACACAAAGAGTAATCTATGACTGGAAGTCAGTTAGGTGCCCTTTATGTTGTGGCTTTGGACACAATGAAAACCAATGCCAAAAGAAACAGAAAGTTGTCAAACTGGCACAAGTTTGGCATGTCAAGGGGGGTAGAAAGGAGGAGGAAGTTGATGATGATAGAGAAACAAGAGTGGAAAAGACGGATGGACAACTAATCAGGAAAATGCATGAGACATCTACCAAAGTAGGGGTAAAGGACCCGGTGCTGCCTAAAACAAATAACCGCTTTGCTTTATTGACAAAGCCAAATGAAGGAAATTTTGTGGAAAATATACAGGAAAAAGAAAAAACTGAAGAGGAGCAGATTCATGGAGAAAACGAAGGGGTATTAGCCTCATAGGAACATGCTGAGGACCTTGGGAAAGTGGTAGAAAATTTGGACGATGAAGTAGCTGTGGAGAGCAATGAGGAGAATCAAGACCTGGAGGATACTCGAGAGTATGCGGTGAGAACTAGTCTGCCAAGTTTGTGAAGAGTATTCGCCAACTTCAACAACATCAACAATGACCTTTTGTAAGTAAGTTCACATCCCAACGTATTCTTGTTGAAAAATCTAGTAAAAAAGGGAAGAGTGATAAAGCAAGAGGATCTAAACCTGTGAGTGCTCCAAAAGGGAAAACCGTTTATCATGTTTAAGCTCCTATCTTGGAACATTCGAGGGCTCAACTCCTTGGATAAGAAGAGAGAGATGATTAATTTGGTAAAGAATGAGAAACTTGATGTATGCATATTAATTTAAACAAAGGTGAAAGAGCACAATGTAAAAGAAGTTATGAGGTAGAGATTTGGTGGATGGACTTGTATCAATAATTATGACTTTCATTACAATGGAAGGGTGTGGATACTTTATAAGGAGGATGAGTTGCAAATAACTGTTTGTCAAAAGTCATCATAAATTATCACTTGTTTGTGTGAACGAAGAGGGGCTAGGTAAAAATTTTCGCTATCAGCTATGTATGCAGGAAACTCTCCACATAAAAGACAGGAATTATGGGAACAAATCAGAAGCTTGGATTATGATATCCCATGGCTGCTCATGGGTGACTTTAATTGTATTCGAGCTGGGCATGAAAAAAGAGGTGGTGAGATTCCAAACATGGAAGCTCTTTATGAGTTTAATGGGTGCATTCATGATAAAGAACTAGAGGAGTTGAAGTGGTGGGGTCAAAAGTTCACTTGGTGGAATAAATAGGAGGATGGTGGTAATATTGAATGTAAACTAGATCGTGCACTTGTTAATGGTGAATGGAAGGAAAATTTTATGTGGTCAAATGCAACCTTCCTCTTACCAGGTATCTTTGATCATTCCCCTTGTATTGTGAATACTGGTGTAAGAAAGGATTCTTATCCGAAACCGTTCAGGTTCTTCGATATGTGGACCTATCATGAGCATTTTTTGAATGTTGTCAAAGAAGCATGGAATAACTTAGTGAATGGGAACCCTATGTATACTGTGGGTGAAAGATTAAAGTCTGACAAATCTAAACTGAAAAGATGGAATAGTGAGGTTTTTTGATGGATTGAGGTTCAAGTGGACAATTTGAGAAAACAAATGTTTCAAGTTCAAGATGCTAGAAGAATAAATCTAGGTGATGCACAGTTGGCCAAGTTGGAGAAGGAGGTGACTAATGATTTTACTAAAGCCCTTAAACGTGAGGAAAGTTTTTTGAAACAGAAATCAAGAGTGCAATGGCTCGAGCTAGGAGATGGGAATAACAAATTCTTTCACAGAAGTATGATGGTCAAGATGAACAAAAATCAGATTAGACGGATTAAAGTTGATGATGGAACTGTGATTGAAGAGGAGAAACGGATCTGAGAAGAGGCTGAAAATTACTACAAAAAAATTCTGGCTCCAAGTGGCTTGGCACATCATGTAACAGGAGAATGGCAACCGGATCATAAGCTCTCTAAGGATCATAAATCCATGCTCTTAGTAGATGTGGAGGAGGATGAGATAAAAGAGGTCATATGGAGTGGAAAAGAGGGGAAATCACTAAGCCCGGATGGATTTACACTAACATTCTTTAAAATTGCATGGGAGATAGTTGTTAATGATGTTGTGGAGGCAATAAAATATTTTTCAGATCTAGGAAACTTAGGGTAGGGGTGAATTCCACCTTTATCTCACTAATCCCAAAAAAGATAGAAGCAGAATCTCTGGATGATTTTAGACCAATCTCACTATTTAATTTGCTCTATAAATTCATTACTAAAATCATGGTGAACCATTTGAAGAAGGTGATGGATACTTTGGTGAGAGTTAATTAAACTGCTTTTATCCAAGGAAGATCTATTGTGGAGAATATATTGATGTGTCATGAAGTAGCCCGAGGTTTCGACACGAAGAATCATTCAAAAGCATCTATATTGAAGATTGATCTCAAAAAGGCCTATGACTCAGTCTCCTAGGGGTTTATTAAGGAAGTATTGGAGAAGATGAATTTCCCAAGCCAGTTTATTGGATGGGTGATGGAGTGCATCTCAACTCCAAGATTTTTTGTGTTGGTAAATGGCAGTCCCAAAGGGTTTTTCCATAGCATAAGAGGTCTCCATCAAGGAGATCCAATTTCCCCAATGTTGTTCTTTCTCATCATGGAAGTTTTTTTGGTGATTCTAGAGAAAGAAGTAAATGAGGGAAGAGTTTCCATAATTCCAAAATGCAAAGGTATCAATTTATCACATCTATTTTTTGCAGATGATCTTCTGATTTTTTTCCAGGGCGGATGTCACCTTTTTATTAGCTATTCGCCAAGTCCTCACCACTTTTGCATCTTACTTGGGCTTGCATGTCAACAAGGAGAAATCAACCCAAATTTTTGTAGGTGTCACTGAAAGCTAAGTAACTCAATTACTAAGAATTACGGAATTTCAAAGGGGGACACTACCAATGAAATATTTGGGTGTCCCTCTAATTTCGAGCAGACTTTCCCATGGGGAGTGCATAGGTATATTGGAGAAGATAACGAAAAGACTTGCTGGCTGGAAATCTCATCCTTTATCCTTTGCAGGAAGACTCAAATTAATCAAATCAATCCTATAGGGGTGCTATATATATTAGGTAGGCATTTGGACTCCCTGATAAAATAAAAAAGCAAATTGAGTCGTTGTTTGCTAGATTCCTTTGGGCAAGTCCAGATCTCAAGAAGAAATTACATTTAATGAGTTGGGATGCCATATGTAAGAGGCTTGAACATCACCGAGTTAAGGAGATTAATAGAGCTGGAGTTATGAAGCATCTATGGTGGGTGGTGACTAACAAAAATAGCCTCTTGGTGAAATGGGTGCATGAAAGGTACTTAAAGCAGGAATCCATTTGGACTATCAAAGTTCCTAGAGATTATTCATGGGCATGGAGAACTCTTCTTGAGAGCCGTAAGGAAATGGAAGACAATGTGGTTTCTCTTATTGGGGATGGGAATGGGACCAAGTTGTGGTTGGATAATTGGCATCCAAATGGTGTACTGGTTAAGGCGTTTAGAGAAAGGATAAGATATGATTCGGGTAGAGAAAGATCTAGAAAAGTTAGCTCCATTCTTATCAATGGTGACTGGTACTCGGGTCCAGCTACATCTCACTCCTTAATTGAAGCTTGGGCAGCACTACAATCAATAGAAAGGCTGAATCCAAATGATAAAGATTTGGTGATATGGAAGGTTAGTCTTGATGGAAAGTTCACAACAAAGTCGGCATGGCATCTATTAAGAGAGGTTGGACACAAAGTTGATTGGTTCAAGGTGGTTTGGAGTTCATACAAAATCCTAAAACATAGTTTCTTCGCTTGGAAGGTCATGCATAGAAGAGTTTTGACACAAAGCTGATTATGCAGATTAGGAATTTTTAATACATCACTGTGCTACCTATGTTGGAATGGGAGAGAAACATTAGATCACTTGTTTTTTGAATGTTCCTTTACTAGATCTATATGGGAAGCAATGCTTAAAAAGATACATCCTTATCGGAGAAGGGCCAGGAACATTGAGGAAGAATGCAAATGGATTCAACAAATCTTCGTGAACAGTAAAGTAGCATTTCAAATAGCCAGTTTGGTCTTCACAGGGTCTTTGTACCACATTTGGATGGAGAGAAACCAAAGACATTTTAAGAATGTCAGCAAATTGAAACAAGGAGTTATTGATGATATTGTGTTTGAGGTTAAATCAAAGATGAAAAAGATGAAGAGGCTCCATGGTGATTCGATGATAATAAAACATTTATCTACCTCGTGGGAGATGGAGATAGAGGCTGCCAACGAGCTGATCACTTCTACATGGCTGAAATCTGATCCTAGTGAGTGGATTCTCTCATGTGACGGATCTTTAAGCCAAAATCGGGCTGGTTATGGGGGACTATTAAGGAACAAAGCTGGACAAGTATTATTTGGATTTGTAGGGCTGGCTACCATACGACATATATTATGGCTTGAGCTAAAGGCTCTCCTTCAAGGTTTGTTGCTAGTTCATGATCAACAAGTAGATCAAATAATGGTGCACATGGACTCTAAGGTTGTTGTGGCAATTATTAATGATCGGTGTCAATGCCCATGGAGAGTGCTGAGCATGGTGTCAAAAATTAGATTAGTGCTATGCTTCTTTCGTCGGTACCGGATAATGCATGTATGGCCTGAAGCAAATCAACCAGCTGATTTTTTAGCAAATTGGGCGACTTCAAATACCAAAATAAAATTTTGTACCCCTATGATTTTCCCTTAGATCTAAAGGATAAAATTAGAAAAGATGAAACACAATGTATATATTCTAAAATGTAATCCTTTTGATTAATATAAATATTACTTATCGAAAAAAAAAACTTTTTAACTTGAATAATTTTATGTCCAACTTGGGTTCTATACTTCTAAATTGGTCCAATGGGTTCCTAAACCACTATAAAGTTTATATAAACATGTGAAATGATAATTTTACCCTTATAAAAGTAAAATTACATTTTTATCCTTTAAGTGTAACGTGGGCCATTATAGAATATGTTTATTATACATGTTGTTATGCTACTGAAATCATGTCTCTTATATGCTTCAAATCGGGTTACATGGAGGCTCAACAACCTCCATTTGTGTTGGTTTTTTACCCTTGTCTAGTGTATAATTTTTATTGATTTTTGTATAGCTCAGAATAAGCCCAAACTTTAGTATGTTGTTCCCCATATGTATGCCTAACCTTGTATTTAATTTGGTAATTTTTCAAGTTGAGGAAGGTCTCGAGATGGCCCCCCAGACAGACCCCAAAATCTAGAACCTGTGTGACTTAGTTCAGCCAATTTATTGTTGATTTTTGTTTGAATTTTGTAGAAATGATCTTAGGCTAAATTTTACATATGTTATTCCCCTATCAATTTCCTACCTATGTGCATAATTTTAGAATTTCTTAAGAACCCTAAGGGGTCCAAAACCTGAGAAATCCAACTATTGGATTTGCTTCAAATAACTAACGCTTGAATTTTATGGAAATAAAATTCAGGCGTTAAGGGTAAAATCAAGCGTTAAGATCTTGGACCCACCCTAGGGAGCCCTGATTTTTCACTAAACCTGTTCTCAGGTTTCCATAACCCTCTGAAGTCTAACCCTATACTTAGACACCTCTGTGGGCCCCGATTCCTCTCCCAACGCCTAAATTTAATTTCAGGCATTAGGTAGAGAACTTTAGGCATTGGGTTGGGTTTCAGGCATTAAGCCTGTGCTAAAAATCACATTTGCAAAAATTGTCTAAGTGTGTCTGTGACCTAGGGCTAGCTCAAATACCTAGGAGAAAATCACCCCTCCGGACCCCACAAGTGTGGCCCAAAACCCAAGGCTAGTTCTTGATTCCAACACCCAAAGCTTAAATTTCCCTTGAATTAAATTCAGGCGTCAGACTAAAAGTTAGGTGTTAAGACTGTATAGGATGATCACTTTGTCCCCTTTTTTTACGACAAATGTCTACCCCCATAGGGGCCCCACCTTTAGGGATTGTCCCTTTTGACCTTAGAAAATCCCCCTTTACCCTTTCGTCAGGGCCCCACAGCCCTGGGACCTATGTAAATACTAGAAAAACTTAGACCAAGTGGTTGATGCAGTCAGCATCCAACACCTGAAAATTTAGGCATTAGCTTTAAAAATCAGGCGTTAAGCCTGTGTCAAATGACCAGACTGCCCTCTTATGGGGGGCATATCTTTGTATCCATAAAGACCTAGACCCCTAAGGTTGCACAGTGTGACTAGAGAACCCCATCTGACCTTATCCAAGGGTCCTACAGCATTGGGACCCACATAAACATCCAAACAAACCAGGTTAAAATGTTGATTTAATTAGCTCTCAACGCCTGAATTTCACCCTGGATTTAAATTCAGGCGTCAAGCCTGAGACACAGAAAAATACAAATTTCTTCCCTTTCTCCCCTTTGTGTCTGGGTTAACTCAAATCCTAAAATCAGTGAATGGATAGTTTAAAGGGGTCTACCACCCCTCTAAAAGTTGTAAACCTGAGGGGCTCTCCTGTTAATTGAATGAATTAATTTAAAAATGCCAGTTTTTGAATTTTTCAGAAGCTAATGCCTAAATTTTCCCTGAATTGAATTTAGGGGTTGAAAATTTAGGCGTTGGAGATAAATTCAGGTGTTAAACCTGAGAAAATTATAGAAACTAGCACCTTCCGCATTTCACAAGCATGAACATTAATCTAATTCAGAAACATGTATGAATAAGAGAGGCCACCCTAAAAAGGTGGGTATTTGGGGTACCTAACACCTTCCCCAAATGCAACTAAACAACTTCCCTTTAATCTCATGGACTCAAACCAGTCTTAGGAGTTAAAACCCTAGACCTACGGGTCTAGACTTCTCCTCTTCCTTGAAGAGGATAACCGATGTCCAACTCCATTAGTTAACCCCAAGTTGGGGGTGACTCCTAAAAAGCCTAACCCAAGGGTTAGCAACCCGCATGCACCAACGTCAAGCTGAAGTGTGGCCCGGAAACCACGGATGGGTGGGGGAATCTAAACCCCCTTGACCCCAATGCCCTCATAAAGGAAAATACAATGTAATAAGGAAATGATAAGAATAAAAAATAGACTAAAATGCATAAGTCTAAGTAAGAAGTGACCATATGAAAACATATCAGTTGCGGTCCAAATCCGGTTCATTGATGAGTTTGTATAAGATTGGGTTCAGGTCACAACACAGTAAGTCCAAACTTTGACTCCAATTCATTTGCAATTTAGATTGGTTAATAAATATACCATCCTTGGTATATCTAGTTTGAAAACTTACAAAGAACCTTAATTCTCCTTCCATATTTCAAATTATGATTTCATTGTTTAGGTAAATTCATGTGACATCTCTTCACATTTAGACTCAAAAATGATATCAACTAAGTATATATGCACTATGAGTATGTGTTATTCCTTTCTTTTCATATTTATTTTTTACACCACATATGTTGCAGAGAAAGGGTTGAGTGAACGTTCCTTGAAGAGAAAGCTTAAAGGGAAGGGGATTCTACAAAAGGAGTTGTAGATCTAAGAAGGAAATTGCTAATGTAAATGGTAATACAAGATGTACACCCATTTTCACTCTTAAGATCTTAGATATATGATTCCTAAATGCATGATTTAAAGTCTTATGGTACAATTTCTATGGATTTTCAAGGTTTGTGATATAAGAATAGTTTTATTTTCTATGAAAATGGTTTACCTTGTCAGAATCTCATAGATCTGTACCTATCCATGAAATTTACAATGATTCCATATTTTATCCCTAATATGATCATATAAATCTCTCATGTGAACTCATGATTTGTATCTATTTGGGTTTTTTTTTATTGTATAGCATGTTATTCCCCATGTTTACTCAAAAGGATTTATAAAATTGATTTTTATGGATCCTTACATGAGATGTTATAGAATTTTGGTAATTAACCTCATTTTATACTTGCATGGAAGTTAGAAAAGTATTTGAACTTTATAGTTCCACATGTGCTTCATAATTTGGTCAAGTGTAACACCCCACATCTATCATTGGTAATTTTAGAAGCCCAAATCCGACACTTTGCTGTTCCTAAATATAGCCCCATGTGAATGTGAATAAGAGGGCTAATCTTGAACCTATTGAGACCTAAGTTAGTCATTAAAATGAACAAGAAAGAAAAGAAACCATATGAAATTGATTTGGAAACCCAAAAGGCAAAAAGGCCTAGAATTGTATGTCATGATCGATCCTCAAAGGGATGATCGATCATGACCATGATCAATCCGACTGCATAGAATTCTAGTTAGGATTGTGTCTGATAGAGACCCAATATTTTATTATAGATTTAGGAAGAGTTTGCAACAAGCATTGGGGAAGAAGCTATGCTTCGGCATGACTTTCATCCTCAAACTGATGGACAATCTGAACAAACTATCTAGACCCTAGTGGACATGTTGAGGGCGTGCATCATTGACTTGAAAGGAAGTTGAGACACTCACTTGCCTTTGATTGAGTTTTCCTACAACAACAACTATCAAGCTAGCACCCAAATGGCACCATATGAGGCCTTGTATGGTAGGCGATGTCAATCACTGATTTGCTAGGAGGAGGTAGGCAAGAGAAGAATGCTTGGACCTGAGCTTATCCAAGTAACCCCCAAGAAGATCCGGCTCATTCATGATAAATTATTGATCACATAGCAGACACCAAAGTTATGCAAATAAGAGGATATTTTTTCTTGAGTTTAAAGTGGGAGATCATGTTTTTCTTAAAGTGTCACCGACAAAGGGTGTGAAGAGATTTAAAAAGAAAAGCAAGCTCGACCTGAGATTCATTAGACCTTTCAAGATTTTGAAGCAAGTTGGTGACCTAGCGTATGAGTTAGCCTTACCCCCAGAGTTGTTGCATGTACATCATGTCTTTCACATAACGATATTACGGAAGTATGTGCGTGACCCTTTATGCATTCTAGAGTACGAGACTTTCCAAGTTCATGAAGACCTTTCATATAAAGAGCAACCTATGATGCTTCTTGACAAGAATGAGTGATTCAAAACAAGGTTGTACCATATGTGGAGGTTTAGTGGCAAAATCATTTAGAAGAAGAAACCACATAGGAAGGAGAGAACAAGATAATGAACAAATATTCGCAATTGTTTCAAGGATAAGGTACGCATTAAATTTAGGGACTGAATTTTTATAATAAGGGATGATGTAACACCCCGTATCCAATTTAGGTAAGTTTAGAGATCCGAACCCGATACCATGTGTCTATTTATGAAACCCTTGATATTTTTTATCAAGAGGGCTAATCTTAGTGCTCTAATGGCCTTTATGTGGTTTAGGAGGGATTAAAATACCTTTGACATGGTAAGGTGAGACTTGAAAAGCCCAAAAAGTGAAAATATAGAAGTTCAAAAAATTGACCTTTGTGATCGATCACACTTAGAAAATCCCCAAACGAGAAAACTCAAGGCCCGTGCACCGAAACCATGATCGATCACCAAGAGTGGTGATCAATCACCACCATAATCGATCACCATAGGAGAAAGGCGTCATTAAAAATTTTGCCATCACGTGATTCATTATGTTTTATGGGGGACCGACACGTGATGACTCCAAATCCTATTTTACCTCATTTAGGGTTAAAATGATAGAGAATGAAAGTTAAAAAGAGAGGGAGGGTTTGGAAGAATTAGGAAAGGAGAATGAATCTTCTTTTCCAAGGAACTTGGTAAGTCCCAAAAGCTAAGATCTAGCTTACTTTTTTATCTATTTTCAATTTTTTATAATATATTCTTGTAGCTTTGTGGGTTTTAACTATAAATCTATGGTTTAATATTAGAGGAATGAATGATTACAAGAGATAAAGAGGTTTTGGTTGAAGACTCTTTCAATTCAAAGGAGTATGAGTAAGTTTGTAAGTGGATATACTTAATATACAACTCTTCCTTTTATAGATTCCTAGTTTTATTGACTATGAGCTGTGATTTGAGAGATTTCTCATATATTCTCTATGAATCCTTGAAATTGTAAGTAGATATGCATTATATGCATGCCTTCTTACTCTTAGGTTCATAGATGTATAATTGTCACTCCATGTTTGAAGATTTGTGGGTTATTCTTCATGGTATTGATCTTTGGATCCTAGTTTCATTGATTTAAGTTTGATTGGAGTGTTCTAATTCTCCATGATTGGTGAATTCTCATAGTTTTGGATGGAAATGATGATATCATATGGTGTATTTTTTATTTTCCTTTAATTCTCTACAATCCATGATCTCCACCCTTTGATTTTATAGTCATATGATTAATTTCCCATGATTTGTTAGTTTGTAACATGCATATAGATTCTTTGCCTAATCCTATTACTTGTTTTGGTTGATTTTCATTTGCTCCTCATTAATCCACATGAATTTATATTTATTTGGTTATTTCTCATGCTAAAATCATAGAAATTATGCATTTATGATTAAGATTCGCATCTATAGGTAGTTTTGGTAGACTAAGCATGATTGATTCCATCCGGTATTTGTATAGCATTTATATGGATTTCCCACATGAGTTTTGAAGCAATTTTGCCTTATCCTTAGTTGCATTCGACATGGAAGATGTTGGAAACAGTTTGAAAGGGCCCAGATTTTATTGTGCCCAAATTTCAAATCTAACTAGGTGGGCATGTTTGAGCCAAAATAAAAGTGTGACCCACATGTCTTTTAAAGTGGGTCCGCATGGGTTTGTGTTCACCTCAATGAGGAGAACAATGCCGCCGTATAGTTGG
>JAOXJP010140364.1:3011-13367 GCA_025762735.1 Platanus orientalis | reverse complement strand
TGTGTGTGCTAGTGTGTCCTCAAGTGAGGAGTGTATATATGTTTGTCTTAGTCCTTGAGTTGGTCAAGTTTTAAAGTATTGTTATCCTCTTTTGAAATAAAATAAATATTTTTTTTAAGAGAGAGAGAGCCTCATTTTTCTACAAAAGTGCCTCATTTTTCTACACTATGATCTCTCATTTAAACCCCATGAAGCTCATTACAAAGCCCCTAACAAAATCTTAACCACTGAAGTTCAATAAACGAAATTCAAAAAGTAGAAGCCAGAAGCTCTGCAGGAGCCAATGGAATGTATCACATACAAGCGTTCCATTAGCAGACAATAATTTGCAATAACTTACCTCAGATTTGCGTAAGTTAAGCAGCTTGGTTAGATTTAACGCAGTCTAGAGAAGAGGAACAACAACAACAACAAACAGCCTTATCCCAACTATTTGGGTAGTCTAGAGAAGAGGAAAAAAAGTCAATTTCATATGTCCCAGTTAAGAAGTTGGCGCCTGTCAGGATCAGGGAAGACAATTTGTCCTAATCGTGCTCTATCGACTTCTCCATTTTCTTGTAAAATGTCTTCTCCAAATGCTGCAACAACCCTTTTCCAACCACCAGTGCCTTTCTTCACTACATCCTGCGAACAATCAAGTCTGAAATCAATTCACATATTTGCCGGAATTAAGAGAGACAGAGAGAATGCTTACCCAAGCGACGACATCAGCGTCGACGACCGGGATACCTTTGGCCTTGAACAGATTGGAGACTGTACTCTTCCCTGAAGAGATCCCTCCCGTCAGCCCCACAATCCTCATTTCGCTTTTGGTGGTTGCTTTCCACAACCCTGGCCTTTTGCCCTTAAATAACAATCTAACTAACCTAACCAGAAAAATTAAACAATTATATAGAGAAAACAAACTAAAGGGAACATTAAGGGTTGTTGTCCTTAGATGTCTACCGCTGAATAGGAACCTTTAATATGGGAGATTGATTTATAGCCTGTGTGGCAGCCACCTATAATGTAATCATTTCAATTTCTCAAGGCATTTGTATCCATGAGGTGATGGTTTGTAATGAACTCATTCAAAATTATTATACTGATTTGTAATCAGTATAAACTTTATTATACTGATTTGTTAACTACAATTAGTAATGAAGTCATCTTAGGTTTTTCTATAAAATGAAATGACTAATGTTATCAAGCACAAATAGCTGCAAATCTAAATGAGTTCATTATACACCATCCCATAGTGGGTACAAAAGTATAGGGAAACTCAAATAAAATGATTTATTTACAGGTGGCTGCCAACACACAGCCTTAATAGATTGAACTCCAATGGTAGGATTTTTGAATCTTCTATCTCAGTTACATAAGGGCTAAAATCCTCCTAGTTTTGGAATCTCTTATTAGTAGGTGAAGATGGGTTTTGAACCCAGGTCTATGCAACGACACCTGCAAACTTAACCAACTTAGTAAGTTGGCATCTTCGATTTAACAGTTTTGATAAGAGACAAGAAAATAGACTCCATTGTCACAGAAATTGTAACGGAGAGGTGGTTACTGCAAGAAATAGAAACAGTGATATGTTCACCTCTCTTGGAGAAATGTGAAGCAACATTGTTTGGACTGCATATGACAATGGCGCTAGGAATTCGAAAGTTAGTTGTGGAAGGAGATTCCATTGAAATCATCAACTCTTTAAATGTAGACTTGGAGGAGTGCACGCAAGAAATCTAACCTTATTTAAAGGATTGCAAAATTGTTGCTTCTGAAATTGACATTTTAGAATTTAAACATGTTAGAAGGGATTTAAATAAAGTGTCTCATGCTATAGAAAAACATGGGATTAATGACTGAAGTAGTTTTTCTTGGATGAGTAATCCACCTAATTGGTTAGGTTGTAGTATAAATGAAGACATTCCAGAAGGTAACTAATCCTCATTTATACAATAAAATACTACTTTTAACCCCCCCTAGGGAAGGCATTTTGAACGAAATAGATGTCATGTCCAGGACAACAGGTGATTTCAAATGGAATAAAATGGGCAGAGGTTAGATGCAATTTCAAATTCCCACCCATTTTATTCCAAATGAAGTCACCTTGTGCCCTGGACACATCTTGGGCAAGAAATTTGCTCCCTTTTTTGAATATTTTTTTCTAAAGGAAACTTCTACTAGAAGTAATTTATGAAAAAGTCAATGACGTTTGGATTGCATTTACAAGAAACTACATTCTAAATTCTAAAACCCTTTTTAATTGCACACATGTACAGGTATTTGTGTATGCGGCATCCATAAAATGATTTCTTGGAAGAGTCAGAAATTCAACTTTCTAAGAAACCATTTTATTACTGCTTCTTGATGAAGTTGAAGAACTAGCTAATGACTTTTCAAAAATATAAAAACGCCTAAACTTTACTCTAATAAAAGTCGATAAATAGTAAGATCAAAAGTATGATCAAAGGCAACTGGATTGATGATAGCCACGTTAAAAAAAATTTAAAACGTGAAAACCCCATAAAGATCGGTTATTTGAATATGAAAAGTTGTAGAATTAGAACAAGAACTCTAGTAATTGCAATCAAAATTGAGAGAGATCGCCTTCAAATTGATAGTGTAACTAATAAACGAGAAGAGTAAATGTTCTGTGAGTAGTGTATAACTGGATTGGTTAGAATATTTGTGTAAGGTGGTTAGGCTATAAGTGATGAGTGATGACGTGTTCACTAGTAATGATGTGCATGTAACTGTATGAATGATCTCTATGTAAGGGACTCTATATGTATGAAGGTCGGCTACTGAAAAGGTAAGCTGAAATTTCTTTCTCATTCAATCTTCTTCTCCCCTGTTTCTTATCTGCTTTGTTCTTCTTCACTTCTTCCCTTCTTCACTTCATCGGCTTCAGATCTTCTTCATGGTATCAGAGCAATAAGCTCGTGCTATGATCCTTTCTTTATCTTCCGCTTGCTTCAAATTCTTAATTTTTCTTGTTCTGTTTATGGAAAGTTTCTTATCTAATCCTTCTAAGATCCAGTTTTTCTAAAGAGACCCGATCTGTAAAATTCAGATATACAATTCTTCTTAGAGCTTTCTTAGTTGTACATGATTATTCTGAGCATTTGAAGCCTTCTGAACTCAGGAATGGCTGGCACTACAGTCGCTACAGCAGACAGCTTGGCATTTGAGTCGTCACTCAATTCTGGATCTGCAGATTTTGCCAGAATGAGGTTCTCTTCTTTCAATCTAGCAAA
The DNA here is from genome assembly GCA_025762735.1 of Platanus orientalis. NCBI lineage: Eukaryota > Viridiplantae > Streptophyta > Magnoliopsida > Proteales > Platanaceae > Platanus > Platanus orientalis. The sequence goes on along the minus strand of JAOXJP010140364.1, from coordinate 10,128 downwards.
ATCTCTAGTTTCTAACATTATTTCTATTGTTACTGTGAAGCTATCTACAGAAAATTATCTCAAATGGTGTTCCCAGTTTCTTGGTGCCATAAAGGCACATCGTCTCTACTTTCTTTTGGATGACTCTCAAGATCCTCCATCTAAGCTTCATCTCCATGCATCTGGATCTTCTGAATCAAACTCTTTCTCACCTGAATGGGAGATCTTGAACAAGCAACTTCTGAATTGCATTTTTGCATCAGTCACCGAACCGATTCTTGCGTATATAATTCATCTTCAAGATTCATGATCGGCCTAGACAACTCTTGAAAAGAAATTTTCATCCTTATCAAGGTTTAATGTTCTTCAACTCAAGACTAAGCTACAAAACCTTAAGAAAGGTAACTCTTCTATGGTTCAATATCTTCAAGATATCAAGAAAATCTGTGATACTTTAGCTGTTGTTTTTATTGCTCTTGAGGAATATGACATTGTCCTCTACATCCTTAATGGTCTCCCACAAGAGTTCAACTTTTGGTATTTCACCTACAGAGCTTCAAGAGCTTCTTCTGATTGAGGATAAACAAATTGAGGCCTTCAAGACCATTTCTGTTCCAACTAACAATATCTTTCCTCAAGCTATGTTTCAAGCTTTTTAGCGTGATGATGGAAAGTTGAAGGATATGTCTAAAGGAGATCGCTCTAAGGGGCGTGGTCATGGATGTCACCAGAAATTATTTTGTCAGATTTGTAAGCGACAAGGTCATTCTGCATATGACTGCTATTTTCGTATGGACCCTAACTTTCAGCATCCAAATTCGGTATACACACCACGATCAGGGAATTTTTCTCCTTATAATCTGATAACTTCTCCAAGGCCAGGAGCTTATTATGTTTCTACTCCTAATTCCTCCACCCAGTTAGTTGGCTACTCTCTGCAACCGAGTGCATATTCTAGTGCCTCTCTTCTTCCTACACCCCAACATGCTCCTCAGCATTTGCCAGATCCAAGTTGGTACCTGGACAGTGGTGCCAGCAATCACATCACCCCGGATTTATCAAATCTCTCTATGCATGCTCCATATGGTGGGTCTGCTCAAGTCACCATTGGTAGTGGCCAACAACTTCCAATCTAGCACACCGGATCCGGTATTCTCAATACCTCTCTCTTAACTGAAATTAAATAATGTGTTGCATGTTCCCTAACTCTCGACTAATCTTTTATCAGTGCATAAATTGTCGAAAGATAACGGATTTGAACTTGTCTTTAATGATGAATGTGTCACAATTCAGGACTGAAAGACGAAGAAGGTAATGTTTTGCGGGTCCTATAGAGATGAAATGTATTCACTCCAATCCATTTCAGCCCAACCGCACTTAAAGCTGCGACACACACCTCCTTTCTTTGGCACCAACGACTGGGTCATCCAGGAGCTCATATATAAAACATTGTTCTTCGTACTTTACATTTACCACCTGCTGGTTGTCAAAACTGTCATCATTGTGACGTCTCTAAGTCACATAGAATTCATTTACCATTGTCTGTAACCTCTACTACAGTTCCATTACAACTTTTACATATGGACTTGTGGGGACCAGCGGGACCTTTAACCCCATCTGGTTTCTCTTACTACGTTCTCATTGTTGATGATTTTAGTAGGTTCTCTTGGTTGTTTTTACTAAAAAGAAAATCCGATGTGTTTGGTATCTTTGTTAATTTCAAATTACAAGTTGAGAATATGTTTTCTACTACAATTAAATATGTTCGCACAGATGGCGGTGGAGAATTTGTTAACACTAATTTTTGAGATTTTTTTCTAACCAATGGCATTATTCATCAAGTTGTATGTCCCTACACTCCAGCCCAAAATGACATAGTGGAACGTAAAAATCGACATGTTGTCGAAACGATTGTTACTTTACTCCAAACCACATCCATGCCACTCACATATTGGGGAGAGGCAACCTTGACGGTAGTGTACTTGATAAACTGGATGCCAACCCCTGTTCTAAAAGGTCGCTCTCCCTATTATACTCTATTTCAGCATACTCCTGACTACGGTTTTCTTCGTGTGTTCAGGTGTGCTTGTTACCCATGGACACGCCCTTACATCACCAGTAAGCTTGAACCAAGATCTATCCGATGGGTTTTTCTCGACTATTCTTTTACTGCCAAGGGTTACAGATGTCTTGATCCTCTTTCGGGTAAAGTTTACACAAGTCGATTTGTTCAGTTTCGTGAGAGTGACTTTCCATTCCGTAGCAACTTACAGTCAGGGCAACAGTCACAACCAGCTCTACCAATTTTGGGGCTAGATCTGTCGTCAACATTTGCTGGGCCACTTCCCGGTTCTAACAGTCATCATATAATTCCTTTAGGTTCGTCTGATGAGTCTTCTTTATCTCCTATCTAGGTTCAATTGTTGGATCTTTGTATGTTGAAGAAACCAACTGTGTAATCTAATTTGCCTGTTCAACCGTCTGTTAGCTTGCCTTTATCTCCTTCGACTGATCAGAATTCTCATCAATTCCCTACTACGCATAAGCAGCTCAACAATAGTTTATCTGATAACTTGCCTTTCTCTCAACCGTGTGACCAGATCCCACATCAAAATTCTAATATGCACCTACACGTTGGGGATTCTACAAACTTGGTGCTTCCCTAGTCTGATATGAATCTTCAGTCTGGTTCATCCATCTTACCAAATGGGTTGTCTTTTTCACCCGACAGCCCTCAATCTGATTCAGATCCTCAAAATAATAGTTCAAGCAGTGCTCCTATTTGTACTTCACATCCATCTTCTACTACTTGTCATCCGATGGTGACTCGGTCTAAGCTTGTGATTACAAAGCCTAAGAAGTTTTTATCTCTTCATGTTAGGTGTTCTACTATTGTTGAACCAAATACCTATTGCGAGGCTGCAATGCATGAAGAATGGTGTCAGGCTATGTATGAAGAGTATCAAACTCTTTTAAAGCAAGGTACCTGGGTTTTAGTTCCCTTCTCCTTAGATAAAAGAGTTCTTGGTAGTAAGTGGATCTTCGAAGTGAAATGTGATTTGGAGGGCAACGTTGTAAGGCATAAAGCGCGTTTGGTTGCCAATGGCTATCATCAGAAGCCTGGACTAGACTTTGAGGATACTTTTAGCCCGGTCATAAAGATAACCACTATGCATCTGGTAATCTCTTTGGCACTACATTTTACTTGGCCCATCCATCAGTTGGATGTCAAAAATGCCTTCTTACACGGTCTTCTTTCTAAGGAAATTTATATGGCCCAACCCCAAGGTTTTGTAAGTCCTCATTATCCTAGCCATGTTTATTACTTAAAAAAGGCTATTTATGGGTTACACCAGGCTCCTCGAGCCCGGTACTCTCGATTGTCTACTTTTCTACAGTTTAAGGCATTCCGCATGAGCCAGTGTGATACTTCAATATTTATTCGGCACTTTACTCATTTAGTCATTATAGTTTTGGTATATGTTGATGATCTTTTAGTTACAAGAAATAATAGTACATTCATTCAAAGTCTTCTCCAAGACCTGGACAATGAGTTTGCCATGAGGTTACTTAGGCCATTAAAACAGTTCCTTGGTATAGAAGTCTCCTATCATCCATCTGGTGTTTCCTTGTCTCAAAGGAGTTATATTCTCAAGCTTCTTATGAGGGTTGGAATGTCTTCAGCAAAGTCTAGTTCAACTCCCATGGCAGTAAAGAAGTTCTTACTTGGTGATGATCCAGAATATACCGATCCTCACTTCTACAGGAGCATAGTTGGTGCTCTTCAATACATTACAATCACTCGACCTGACATCACGTTCGCAGTTAATACCGTTTGTCAGCATATGCACAAGCCCCAGCTCTCTCATGTTCAGAGTTTGAAGAGAATTCTCAGATATTAGCCGGTTTTACTAATCTTAGCTTATACTACACCAAAGGTCCCTTACATCTATAGGGTTATAGCGATGCTAATTGGGATGGTGATGTCTCAGACCACAAGTCTACATTTGGGTATTGCATTTATATGGGGAACAATCCGATTATGTGGTCATCACAAAAACAATCTACCATTTCTCATTCGTTGAATGAGGGCGAGTATCGAGCATTGGTATCCACAGCTTCTGAAATATCTTGGCTTCGAATGTTATTTACAAAGCTTTGTTTACCTGTGTCAAGTATACCTATGGTGTGGTGCGATAATAAGTCTGCTATTTCTTTTGCGTCCTTCCCTATGTTTCATGCCCGCACGAAACATATTGAAATAGACTTTCATTTCATTCGGGAGAAGATCCAACAATGTTTATTGTTTGTGTGCTATGTTCCGACCGATCTCCAACAAGCTGACATTCTTACTAAAGCTCTGTCACTGCCCAAATTCTTGAGTTTTCAAGACAAGTTCAGACTTATACCCCTCCTCAACTTCAGGGGGGATGATAGTGTAACTAATAAATGAGAAGAGTAGATGTTCTATGAGTAGTGTATGGTTGGGTTAGTTAGAATATTTGTGTAAGGTGGTTAGGCTATAAGTGATGAGTGATGGCGTGTTCACTAGTAATGATGTGTATGTAACTGTTTGGGTGATCTCTATATAAGGGACTCTATATATATGAAGGTCAGCTACCGAAAAGGTAGGCTAAGATTTCTTCCTCATTCAATCTTCTTCTCCCTAGTTTCTTATCTGCTCTGTTCTTCTTCACTTCTTCCCTTCTTCACTTCATCAGCTTTAGATCTTCTTCTCAAATGATAAAAAAGGAAAAAATAAAAAGAAAAGAAAACTACAAAACTAATGAGAGAGATTACTTTAGATGGAAGAAGAAGATTGAGGCCACTTGGAGAGGGATGAGAAGATTCAGCCCTTTTGTGAAGGGAAATCCAACTGCGGAGGTAAGCGACACGAGGGAGCAGCGAGGTTAATCATACACCTCACCTGAGTTTAGATTTCAGTGATCGTCTGGTCGAATCAATTAGCCTCGAGTTGAAGTGAAACCCTAGGCTAAGAAAGTTTGGGAAATGAGGAACCAAACTACCAGAGAAATTAGAACAAGGGTAACGCTTTGGTGAATGGCCGAAGATAGAGAAACGCCAAGAATAAGGTATAAGATTTGATGCTTAGTAGGGCTATCTTAAAAAGATGCTTCTGGCTTTCCTATGACATTGACTTTGCAAATGGGGGACTTGGTGGTTTGATTCAGTACACACAGGTTGTGGAGTCCAAAGAAGGGTCTATTATGTTTTCATTCATGTTCATAATGTGTCTAACTCTGCAACCTAGCAGTTAAGGGTGTCAACGAGTTGAGCCAATCTTTGCCTAGCATGAGTTTAAGGTATTGTGTTCAGATTTAGCTCATTAAGATCCATGCTTAACTCACCAAAATTGATTTAGGCTCGAATCTTAAATCCTAACCTACGAGCCAAACTTGTTCCTAAAATCTGAAGATATTGTTGGTTGAAAAATGTTCAATCAACCCATATTATAACAAGTTTTATATAGATATTAGGAGATTTTCAAGAAGAAATACGGGGTTTTGCTTCTGGTGTCAATATGTTATTGGATGGTGATCCCATTTATGGTTTATATAAACAATCTTGTTCCTAAAATCTGAAGATATTGCTGGTTGAAAAAGGCTCAAACAACCCGTATTATAACAAGTTATATATATATATATATATATATATATGAGATTCTCAATAAGAAATACAGGGTTTTGCTTCTGGTGTCAACATGCTATTGGGTGGTGGTCCTGTATATGTGGTCAAATTAATGTTATGTGATAAAAATGCCTCTATACTGTATGTGGTGAATTATAAACAGACATGTGCTGCTTTTGGAGAGGAAAAGGATCCAAAAAAGTGTTTAGATGAAAAAGTAGGTGGTCAATAAAAGATATCAAATTCAAAAACACATCGTATGATTGTCAATCAATGGCACGCCTTTAGAGGTTTGTCTCAAAACAAACAATCATTCTCAAATACCTTTTAAGAAGAAATATTTGAATATTGTTTTGGGAAGGGAGGATTAGGGAAATAATATACATTTTTTTATTTTATAAGAAAACATCATATTTCATTGAGTAGTAGAAGATGAGGTTTCTCCAATGAGAGACCACCTATTACAACCCGTCTCCATATTCAAAGAGTGGAGGCACTTTTGGGCTAAGCCATGGGTTTCACTGTTGAACAACCTGCTTACATGTACAAGCTTAACAAAGTGACAAGAGTTTAACAAAGCTTTACATTCAATATAGATGTATTGAACCTATCAAGGACATGAAACAAAATTCCCATTTAAGATATTAACAACCTAAGTAGTATCAGATTCCAAAATGATTCGCTAGGCCTTGATCTATTTGACAAGTTGCAGGCCTCACAACACAGCTTCCGTTTCTGCTCCAGCTGGGTCTTACCATTCATCTTTTCAAACTCTTGAACCCATCCAAGTTCCTTTGTGGTCATGGGAAATAGCACTTACAACCATGGCTGAATGGTCTAGTGGAATAACAACATTAACATTAATTTGTGTCCATCCAGTATCAGGAGGATGCCATCCAAAAAACTAGGGGTAAAAAAAGTTTACTCCTAGTGATCAAGAGGAGGCTTGCTTTGGGCCAGGTCCTTGGATAACTTATGAAAATAATGCCAAAGATGAGAACTATTAAAAACTTTTCCATGGAATTCCACATAGTTTCATTGTAACCATATAAACCATGAAATAAATGCAATATTTGTAATATACTATTTTTTTTCATTATTGATGACAATTTGTATCTCAGGTTATTGAAGATGGCCCAAGATTGAGTCCCAAATGGATTTAGCATTTACACATTAGACTAGGTAGTGAAAAAGTGATTCCTCATTTTTATTACAAAGAGGATAAAGGGTGACTAAGATTATTTGCTTATGAAGAGCCTTATTGACTACCAGTGCCTCATGCGAGGCTCTCCATAGAAATACCTTCATCTTATTGGGATGTTAAGCGACCAGATTGTCTTCTACATACTCCCCCCATTGAGTTAAGGAGGAGTCTCCATTTGATGCTAGAAAACAATAGGCCAATTTCATATATAAAAAAAGCCTTTTTATCATGTTTCCAATTGATATAGTGGTTTGGAATAAACCAGCTTAGGGGGAATGCTTAGGA
>JAOXJP010140353.1:0-13367 GCA_025762735.1 Platanus orientalis | reverse complement strand
TACTAAATTTTATTTAGATTGAATTGCATTACAATCAAGGTTAAAATTCAAAACCTATCTACTTGTATAGCAAGCTCTACTCTCGGTGTCTCCGGCAGGAGAGTTCTATACCCAGTGTCTTTGGCAGGTATTAGTCTACACTACGGGTGTCTCTGGTGGTAATGCTAAGGTACACACCCGGTGTTTCCGATGGGTGTTGTCTACACCGGGTGTCTCCGATGGGTGTTAAGGTCTCAGTATAACTAAAAATCAATACAAATTACCTCAAGAGGTTATTGTATTACATGATGCTCAAGTCGGTGGTTGCTCCTTTGTTGAGCTTGTATTCTAATATGTTCCACCAAGCTTCGAAGAGTGCCTCTTGCTTCTTGGAGCTTCTCACAAGGGTTTACTTGGGAGTAAACCTTTCTCCTTGCGTCCCTCTTCTATATCTTCAAGTAGAGTGCTAGGAAAGCACTTCAAGGCTCTTGATCTTTAATAGATGCACATATATTTGAGCCTTTGGCTGTTGGGAGGTGTAGGATGCCTTGCTCTCCCTGAAAAAGATCTTTTCTTTTCTTTGTGTGTGATCTCTTATGTTCTTGGTGTGTTAGGGAGCTCATTTGAGCTTCTCTCATACTTATAGGGGACGAGCACCATCGTACACCCTTGATTTGGCATCTTTCCCAACGGTCAAAAAATCACAAACGCAGATCTATATATATTTTTAAATTTCTCCGATGTCAGATTGATCCGGTTATGTCAGATCGATCTGGCATACCCGGATTAATCCGATGTCTCAGTCTAAGACATTCAAACTTTATTGGATCTATTTGGTAAGTAGCGGATTGATCTGACACCCTCTAGGTTGATCCGATTCCCCTACTTTTGTGCCATTTTTTCAAAATCCTACTCCCACTCACTTGAGAACCTATGTAGGTGGTATTCATTGGTCCATGTGATTATGTAAAGGTCTTTTAAGTTCATTAACCTATGTCTAACACATTAAATACCTTCACAAACCTTTCTTGAGCTTTGATGAGTCGAGTCTTCAAGCTTTTAGGACCTTGGCAACTTTTGGGAACAGATCATCCTTGGCTTCAAGTGATGGAACTCGTTTTCCTTCTCGGAAACCGATACTTGATGAGTACAGACATGATTCGAAGTATGCAATATGCTCATGCCATGCCTAATCTACCACTCCATGTATTTTATACAATATGGGATTGATAATTTATATCAACAATCTCCCCCTTTGGCAATTCCATGACAGAACAAAATGAAATACATGGATAGAGTATAATAAATGTATGCAATGAGTTTATAAACTCCATGATAATGTAAGAGTTACACATGTATACAAATATACTCAGAGATGTGTCTTGAACTCTTAGACTCTTGAACTCCCCCTTGATGTGAGCTTTGGCTTCTAGTTTAAGATCTTTGCTTAGTTGTTAAGTCTCATAACCTGAAATCACATTTGATAGACAATACCTTCCTCAAGCCAAAATAATATAGTCAAATAGAATAAATATGAACAAGCAAGCATACTCAAGCAAGCACATGAAATGCAATATGAATGATGTATATAATTTAATTCATTGCATTTGCAGAAAATTTATGTTTTAAGTTTTCAATTTTAGCTTTTCCAAAATTTTCTCAACCGGTTCTCCCTCTCAAATGCATATGCATGCATCTCTTCTCCCCCTATATGACTACTCATATAGGTTTTGCTCATATATGACTGCTCAGAGCTTGATTGTGATGAGACTTCTTCTTGATCCTTTTAGGATCCCTTGATCTCAATGCAGGGTGAAGCCTTTAGCTCATTGTTTGAGAATACAATAGGTATTTCTATTTGTGTTGTTCTACTCTCATGATCTTCAATGGGTACATTGATGGACTTTTCCATTGCGAGAGTCCTCTTGTTAGACACATGCTAAGCTCTAATGTTTGTAGAGTACCCTAGGAAGAAAGCTTCATCGCTCTTCTTATCAAACTTCCTTAGGTGTTCCCTGTCCCTAAGGACATAGCATGAGCTGCCAAATACCTTGAAATATTTGATAGTAAACTTCTTGCCTTTCTAAATTTCATAAGTTATTTTGTCAATTCCAAGTCTTTGAAAGACAGTTCAAGACATAGCATGCACTACTCACCGCTTTAGCCTAAAATCTCTTGACAAGATCTTTGCTTATGAGCATAGAATTTCCAATGTCTAGCAAAATCATATTCTTTCTTTCAGCAACTCTATTTTATTGGGGAGTCTTTGGTGTTGAAAACTCATGTCTAATGCCCATCTCATCACACCAATCCAAGAACTAATAGTTCTTGAATTCCCTTCCATGATCACTTTGAATACTCTTGATGGAGAGGTTCTTTTTAACTTGAATTCTCTTGTAGATGTTAAAGAATTCATCAAAGGCCTCAGATTTCTCTCTTAGGAATGTTACCCAAGTGAATTAAGAGAAATCATCCACCACTACCATGAAGTACCTTTTACCTTCCAAACTCTCTATTATAGTTGGACAGGCCAAGTCCATGTGGAGAAGTTCTAGAGGCCTAAAAGTCCCTATTTGATTCATCTTTTTATAGGGGACTTTAGTTTGTTTGTCCATTTGACACTCTTTGTATATAGGATTGTCAATTTGGGACAACTTAGGCAAGTCTTTGACTATTCATTTTTGACTTTGCCTAGATAAGTCTCTAAAGTTGATGTGGCCTAACCTTTGGTGCCAAAGATTAGTCTCATCTTTTTTAGACAAAAGACAAGAATCCAACTCATGCTTGTTGGGTTCTATGACATAACAATTGTAGCTAATCCTTAACCGTTTAAAAAGGATTTCATCACTCCCTTTGTCCTTAATCTCACACCCATCCTTTACAAAGTATACACCATAGCTTTTGTCACGTTTAGCTTATGCTAATTATGTTGTGCTTTAGGCCTTGCACAAATAGGACATTGGTGAGTATGGAAATACCGGGTACCTCTATGGTTCCCTTGTCAATGATTTTGGTAATATTTCCGTCACCAAATGTGACACTCCCACCTTGAGTTTCCTCAAGATTGACAATCAATAACCTATCTCCAGACATGTGTCTAGAGCACCCACTATTAAGGTACCACCTTGATGTGCTCCCGGCTCTTAGAGCCGTATGAATGACCAAACACTTTGGCTCATCCTTTCTAAACCAAACTTTCCTAAATTTTTTGCTTTCTGTGTTTTGAAGTTAGGCTAGATCCTTCTTTTGAAGGTTTCTATTTTTAACATTTTAAAAATAATTCTTCTTATTGGCATTCTTCCCATTAGATGTTTTTCTTGACATTCGGTGTTTTTGGGATTTAATGTCATTCATCTTTTTTTTTAATCACTTTTTATGTGCCCTTCGAACCATAATAATAGCATAAAAAGCTTGGTCTTTTCAGTACATGCATGTGTGATTGCCTCATGCTAGAAGGTTGACCATGAGAAGAGGATTTTGTTCCTTTAGGATCATTAGATTAGAAGTATGTTTTCCTAGAAGATAGAGTATGAGAGGGTTGAGGTGTTCTTCTAGCTTACCCTTTGGGATTTCTAGAAGAGTCATTTTCATGAAATTCTCTTAAGGAAGAAGCCTTGTTGGCTTAAAATCTTTTTCATGCCACTTTGGCATAGGAATAAGGTTGAGGTTTTGGTTTCCTAAGTAACTCACCTTTATTCAAGGGTGATTTGCCCTTGAATGTGCTTTCCTTCCTCTCAACCCCATAGAATCTTTGTGAAGATCCTAGAGAAGACACTTTCTCCTTGCCCTTATAGGAGGCTTGTGCAATAGCCTTACCTTTGGCTTTTACAAAGACATTCTTAGTCTTATGTGAGGAGGAAGTATGATTGACATTGGAATTGAATCCAAGTCCTTTCTTGTCATCATGGTTCTTTCCCATGGAGATTATCTTCTCCAACTTGCCATTTTTTTTTGAGATATCATGGATAATGACTTCCTCTTGTCCTCCTTAAAGCTCCTTGATTTTCTTGAGGTGCTCTAAGGACTTCCTATTGATTTAAGCACAAGTGATGTTTAATGTCTTGTTTCTCTCATTTAGTGCATTTACTTGACTTTCTAGTTCAAGTATGAAAGACTCATCATTGCTTGTCTCAACCTCACTACTCTCTAGAGACTTAAGTATCTCCTTATGTTTTAGGAGTTTCTTGGATAATTTCTCATTATCTTCAAGACGTTTCTTTTTAATTCTCCTATTGTCTTTTTTGAGACATTGAAAAGTTTTTGCTTCACTAAGCTTGTTTCCAAGAAGTGTTATCTTTAGGTCCATCTCTACTTTAGCTTTGTTAAGAGAGGAGTTTTCATTAGAAAGTTCATTAATCCTAGCACTTTCCATAGGGGATTCTTGTTGGAGATAGGAGATTGTGTCCTCCAAGGAGTTGATCTTTTAGACCATTTCCTTGCACTCTTTCCTAAGTTTTTTGTTCTTCTTCTCTATCTCAACAATTTGAAGGTAGAGGCTATTAAATGCACTTTGAATGTCCTCATTTCCTTCTTCTTCATTACCATCATTACTTAAGTCATCTTGATCACTAAATGATCTTAAGGGAGATCCATAGGTCATGAATGCCTTGATCTCTTGTGAGGTGTCCTCCTCACTACTTTAGGTCTCTTGTTCTGATTCATCGGAATCATCATCCCAAGTAGCAGCAATGACATTGCCCTTTCTCTTGTACTTCTTATTCTTTCTCTTGCTTAAATCCTTGGTAATGTGACCTCTTCCTTTGTAGTCATAGAAAATGGGAAGCTCCTTGAAGGAATATTTTTTCTTCCTATAATTAGGATAGGCTTACCTAACATATATATTTTTTAATAAATCTTTAGAATTTCTCTTGAAGAACTTCTTGAACCTATAAGCCATTAAGGGCAATTCTTCGTCGGTTTCCTCATTGAATCCCAAAGGTTCATCCACCCTAAGGGAAATGCCCTTTTTCTTGGTGGGTTCCTTGATGGAGGCTTTGTAGGTTTGAAGTGATCCAATTAGTTCTTCTAACTTAATTGTTTCAATGTATTTACTCTATTCAATGGTCATTACTTTAGGTCTAAAACTTTTGGGAAGATACCTAAGTATTTTTCTCACGACCTTTATCTCACTTAATTCCTCACCCAAGCTCCTCATAAATTACCCAAGCTCCTCATAGAATTTATGAGGTTAGAGAGCTTGGTATGGAATTGGGAGACTTCCTCAACCTCCTCTATCCTTAGTGCCTTAAACTATGAAGTGTATTTGAAGTTTTGACCTCTTCATGGCACTGGTTCCTTCATGAGTGACTACAAGAAGGTCCCAAGCCTCCTTTGTTATTTTTAGGTAAGATATCTGCAAAAACTCATTGGGAGCAAGTCCACTAACAATGGCATTCAATGCCTAATAGTTGAACTTGTGTGTGTCTCCTTTAGTCCTGGTCCACTCACTATAGGGTTTGTTGAAAGGCTTATAGCTATCAATAACCTACCCTAAACCCTATGGTCATGGGCATTTAGGAAGATCTCCATACGAGACTTCCAATAGCCATTGTTACTTCTACTAAAGAATGGAGGTGTGTTGACTGACATAATAGACTCTTCCTTCGCCATCTAAGGATTTTCTACTATCTAGGGTTTTTCTTTTTTCCTTTTAGATTCTTTCTAGGATTCAAGGTTAGGATCTCACTTTGGTTGTTAAGCCTGATAAGAGAAACTTTGCTTTGATACTAATTGAAATTCTAAGTTGGAAGTCCGATTTTAATCTTAGGGTGATGTGGGTATTGCAAAAACATCGAGTAGTCTACCTGCCCCACTTCGGGGAAGAGCTGAAGCCTGGCCTGTCGGCCTCTAAGCTGTCATTTTTGGAGTTGCGACCAACTCAGGTTTTTACAGGTGTGGTTGGACACCTACCTCTTTTTCAGGGGAAAGGAGGGTTACCAACTTTTGAGGTTGGGCTAGGCACTTAGGCCTAGGGTTAACTCTCTAACTGGTCCAGTTTCTAGGGATCTGGGTAAGCTATTTGGTTGCAATTGGGGAAGGTGTTAGTCACCCCAATTACCCACCTTTTTAGGGTGACTCCTCTAACCTAGCAAATTCAAAGTGCTAGTAAGCAAAGAATGACTATATGTGGTTATTTTATTTTTATTGGTATGCACCACCCTTGTGGTGTGATCATTATAGTTGAACCTGAGACATAGTCTCTAACTACCTACATACCCGATCTTGTATTTTTCAGTGTTCCTAGGGTTTTGTCAGGATCAAACTGTATGTAGTTCTAAGGGTTTGTAAGTCTCGGTAGTCAAGTACGTCTAATTGTGAGAGTGAATAGGGTGTTTATATACTTACAGAGTACTCCCCATTGCTAAAATACATTAGGAAAAGAGGGTCAGGACTATGTTATACCAATGTAAATATTTTAGGGACCTAACGGGGCTATGGCCAAGTCCTAGGGTCTTTGGGTCGTGAACCAATATGACATGACCCTAGGGTAAGGTGGAGACTTATAAAAAATCAGGAATGATTAAAAAGCAATGATTAGGTCTGGTTACTCAGCCGGATTTCACTAACGTAGCAGCCACGATAGTAGCGTTGTCTCTCAGGTAAAATTCAGTTATTGGGCACTTAGATGTCTGATATTGGGCCTAGTTTATGTATAAGGGTTAGACAAGGTTTCTAGAAGTTGGAATAGGGTTTTCTATGGTTCTGAACATGTGGAATTTCATTCCCACCTTCTGATTTATCAGAACAGGGTAAGATTTGAATTTCCTAATCAGTACGCCTAAACTCTCTATATGCCTAAACTTTCACATAAGTAGAATTTCAAGCGTACTGATCCTAGTTGACACCCCTCTACTGCTTTGATCAGTTTAGGGATCTAAAGGCTTTTATCGAAGGGTTTTAAAGTCTTGTTGTTTACTTCCAGTCTTCTGTTCAATTAAAAATACAAGGGAAAAACTATCCAATGTAGTATGCCTGATCTCAGAATGTATGCCTGAAATAGGCTGTATGCCTGAACTTTAACTCAATTAAAGTTGAGAAGTACTATGGATAGTCCGCACTCAAATGGGCATATTTCTCTCCATAAAACTCGGAATTCATCATGGTTAGTCTCTTTGGTAAGCTGGGAGAGAGATCTTTCCAACAAGGTATAATGAGATAGGGTGGGGTATGCCTAAAATAGGCTGTATGTTTAATCTTTAACTCAGTTGAAGTTCAGGCCTATAGGTTTTTTAGGGGTACCAATTCTAGGCAACAGTCCCATAGCTTTATTTTTTGGGTTTTTGGGCCACTTCCCGGGTTCCAATGGGTCTCAAATTTTATAGAGGACTAGGTTAGAACCTCAGGTATTTCTTTGAAAAATTTCATACCCATTGGCTCCGGATAAACCCCTTTTTGGAATTTCCAAAGGGGGTGGGTTCTATATAGTTTTGCGTAGACCTCTGTGAAATCTAGGCATTGTGGGGCCCATTCCTAGAGTTACATACATGGGGTTGGGCTCAAATTTGGTGGATACCAACAAAGGATGTCATGAAGCTGCTTTACAAATTTGATAGCAAAACAGTATATGCTCAAGAAGTTATTTAGTAAACACTACAGATGACTAATATGATATTGGCTAAAAATAGTAGAGAAATTAATTCAATAAAAATTATAGGAAAAATATAAAAACATGAAGAACTAACTTACAAAAAGTAATTTATATTTTTAAGTTAATTAAATAAATAATAAAGTAAGAATCTTACAAAAATCATAGATACGGAAAGAGTAAAAATTCAGGAATCATCAACTGCTCAATTTGTGTTGTGTAGAACACAACAACACAGTGATCAAGTGGGGTCCATATAAGGGGGAAAATGGATTCATATGGGGCTCAACTTTGGTGATCTAATAAGTCATTATGTCAGTGACTCCCAGTTCAAATTTGAGGTCCAAATTCCAAGTATGGAGGGACTTATGGTCCCAGTGCTATAGATGGATTAAAAGAAAATAGCAGGGGAGAGACAAGCTTCTCTCACCCATGTCCCACCATGGGACTGCTTTAAGGAGTTCATGGGTGGGTTGATTATAGCAAGAGGTGTCTAAGGAGACAAGAAAATGAAGAGAAGGGAGGGGACTAACCTGGGATGAAGCTTTTTTTTCTTTCCTTCTCTTTCTTTCTTTCTATCTCTTTCTCTTTTTGTTTCTCTTCTCTCTTTTCTTTTCTCTCTTTCTTTTCTGACTTTTTTGTTCAAAATTATTCCTCTTTCCCTTTGGAAAAAATGGGGGGTATTTATAAGTGGGATGAAGGGGGTGAGTTGGAGAGGGTGAGGTAGGGGTGGTGACATGGGGTGAGGTTAAGAAAAGGAATGAGTGGAGGAGAAGGGGTGTGAGGTGGTGGGGTGTTCTAGAAGGAAGTGAGGTGGAGGGGGTAGGTGTGTAGCTCTCGTAAGGAGGTGAGGGAAGTGGGAGGAGGAAGGAATGAGGTGGTGAGGAGTAGGGAGGCCCATGAAAAGTGGGTGGTGGTGGTGAGGTGGTAGGGTTCTACAAGGGAGTGAGGTGGAGGGGGTAAGTGTGTAGTTCTTATGAGGAGATAGGGGGAGTGAGACGGGAGAGGTGAGGTGGTGGGGCCCATGTCAAGTGAGTGGTGGAGGAAAGGGATGGTGGGGTCCATGGGAATGTGTGGTGGAGGAAAGTTGGTGGAAGGGGGTGTATGGGTTAGGGTAGTGGTCCTAGGGTCTCTACCCCTCATTTGGAATATTCCAAATTGGGAGTGTAGGATTTAAAAATGGATTCAGGGGCATTTTGGGTAAAAAGGGTATTTATTAAAAGGAGCAATGATTGCCTTTTTTGGATTATTCCCTTTACTATCTGGGTCTACTTTTTCGGTTTCATAGCTCTAAATGTCTGAAGGTTTATGAGTTTTTATATCTTTTGGATATTTTGGTCGTAACACAACTACCAGAATTGGATTTGGAGTAGGTTAAGTGGATCAAAACTGACTCTGAACAACTTTGGGATGACTTGTACCTATGCAGGAAGGGTAAAATAGTAAAATTGATTTTTAAAATTTGGATATGAAAGATAGTCTTCGGAGTTTGTGAGGCACAGGCTTTGATTATTTGCGAATCCAATACCCGAGTCAAAAGATATGTCAGAAACCTTAAACTACCCCAGACCAGACTTCCTATGGACTTGAGACAAGTTTTCCCTAGAATTAAACTGGAAATATTGGAGATCTTGGCTGTCTAGACTTTGGCGCTATGAGAGCATAGGGCCTGTCAAGCAGGCAATCTGATTCCTAGTGATTTTCTAAGAAATTCTCGAAGGTAGGTGATTTGACTAAAAAATACACCATGAACTTGTGAAGAACTAGGTCATTAAGCTGTGCTGAGTCTGTGGATGGACTTGTCTATTAAGGTGTTTATCGAAGATCTCAAAAAACCTAAAAATATGAGCCCAACCTTAAAGGATTCAGACTTTTGGAGAGTTTTCATGGGCTCACCGAGTGTTAATCATGGCTGATAAAGGTGAATTGGCTACATTTTAGGGTAGAATAGGGTAATTAAGGTGTGTTGGGTCTCTTATGATTTTCTTTGGGGAGTTTTTGGGCTTATTAATGTAGGGCCATTGACCGGCTAAGTTTCTGATTTGTGTCAGGCCCTTAGGGATTTACTAAGGGCCCAATTTTCAAGAGAAATGGTATATTTTGAGGTTATGGGGGGAAATGGTAATTTTTTGACCCTTTTGGTCTTCAATATGGGAATGTTGATAAAGGCTGGAGAATCCTAAAAAAATTGGGCTTCATAGCCCCTAGATTGAGGTCTTTAGAGGTGTAGGGGCAAAATGCTCATTTACCAACACTTTAGGATTTTGATGCTGAAGGCCTGGTGAGAGCTATTAAAGCCCACATATCTTCACTGTAAAAGACATTTTAGAGAGGTGTGGAGAAAATGAGTTCAAATAGGCCTTGATTTGAACTTTTAAGAGTGTAAGAATAAAATGGTAATTTTTCAGCCTTTTGGTGCTTCAATGTGGGAAGGCTTATGAAGGTTGGCAAATTCAAGATGTCTTTGTTGTAGTAGAGATGTTGAAAAGCTTGGTTTAATGGGGCTTAATT
This sequence comes from Platanus orientalis, assembly GCA_025762735.1. Taxonomy (NCBI): domain Eukaryota; kingdom Viridiplantae; phylum Streptophyta; class Magnoliopsida; order Proteales; family Platanaceae; genus Platanus; species Platanus orientalis. Next base: position 3,292 of record JAOXJP010140353.1, on the reverse strand, counting down.
AGGACTTCTAAAGGTGTAGGGGTAAAATGGTAATTTCCTAGCCTTTTGATGCTTCAATGTGGGAAGGGTTATGAAGGTTGGAAAATTCAAGATGTCTTTATTGTAGTAGAGATGTTGAAAAGTTGGGTTTAATGGGGTTTAATTGAGACTTCTGAAGGTGTTGGGGTAAAATGGTAATTTGCTAGTCTTTTGATGCTTCAATGTGGGAAGGCTTATTGAGGTTGAAAAATTCAAGATGTCTTTGTTATAGCAGAGATGTTGGAAAGTTGTGTTTAATAGAGCTTAATTGGGACTTCTGAAGGTGTAGCGGTAAAATGGTAATTTGCTAGCCTTTTGATGCTTCAATGTGAGAAGGCTTATGAAGGTTGGCAAATTCAAGATGTCTTTGTTGTAGAAGGAACTTTGAGAAATGAGTTCAATAGGAATTTATTTGGATTTCTGAGGGAATAAGAGTAAAATGGTAATTAACTAGCCTTTCGATGTTTCAATGTGGGAAGGGTTATGAAGGTTGACAAATTCAGAGTGGAACAGAGCTGATAGTTTAAAGCTTAGACCCTTGTAGTCCTAGGGTGTTTTCTGGAGAGATTAGTCTTTAGTCTGATTGATCTTTGGGTGGAGTTTAGATATTGACATTGTGTTTGCGACCAGAGCTTCCTTTGAGAATGCCTAACTATTTAGGGTTCAAGGGGAGTCTAGGATTTGACTTTGTCTCTTATTGTAATGAACCCATCTGACTCCATTAATTAGCCTAAGTCAAAATTTGGATACTGACACCACTCATCCTCTAAAACAAAAGCCTATAACCTATGGTGAAGGGCAATCCCATAATTAAAAGAGCCTCTCACCCACAAGGGTAAAACACACTCTCAGATACCTAAGAAATTTGAGAGAAGGCAAATGGGTCAAGCACCCTATCAAAAGCCAAGAGCTTTTGACCGTCGGCAAAACTCTTCCTATAAAGGAAAGGCCATAGACACATCTCAAGCTTCAACCTCCAAATCCAAGATATCCTATGGTAAAAAGCCTTATTCTTCTTTCAAGGGAAATACCCTCATGAACAATGAAAGAAGAAAGAATTCTTAGAACAACAACTTTCATGCCTCTACATCTAGAAATATGCTAACCACATGCTATTATTGTGGATTAGTGGGCCATGTAAAACTAGATTGTAGAAAAGTGATGAATGATCTAAAAGATCAATCATACCAAGAAAATAGAAGAAATTTGAACAAGAAAAATCTAAGAAAGAGAGCTTACCTTCAAAAGATTGAAAAATAAAATCTTGATAAGAAGAAGAAATTAACTCAAGCTGACAATGTAAAAACAAAACAAATTTGAGTCAAGAAAAGAGAGCTCAAATGTCTCGTAGTCCACACCGCTCTTAGAGCGGTATATACCTAACAATGGCGTCTTAATAGTGGGTGTTCAAGACATATGATGGGAGATAAATCCCTATTTCCATACTATGTTCCTAGATGGGAAGGAAGTGTAGCTTTTGGTGATGGAAACACTGCCAAGATAAAAGGTAGAGGTATAATTGAAATACCTAGAGTTCCAACACTAAATGATGTGCTCTTTATAGATGGCCTAAAACATAACCTAGTAAGTATAAGTCAAATATGTGATTTGGGTTATGATGTTGGCTTCTTAAAGAATGGTTGCCACATAAAAGACAAGGATGGAATTGTTGCCAAAGGCATGAATCAGTGACAATTGCTACATCTTTGGGGATGGTAGACCAAACACATGCCTCATCACACAACAAGATGAGATAAGCCTATTGAAAATCCAGTTTTGTCCTAGAGGGGGGTGAATAGGATATCCAAATTTCTTTTCAACTAACCTTCAATTAAAATTTAAATTTAAGATGTTTGTTATAATGCTTGGAATTTCAATGCACTTGGAAATATGCTTTAATTGTTATAAATTTAAGTGCAATGCAATGGCAATTTGTAATATTGGTCTTTCAATTACTTTATGCCTCACTTAATAGCAATTATGAAAGATCATATGAAATACGCTATACATGCCATGTAGATACCAAGAGAAGAGGCAATTCACACACACAATCATACACACAACACAATGTTTATAGTGGTTCGGCACTCGGTCCTACATCCACTTTCAAAGCTCCCAACCGAGTTACTAATTTTATTCAGATTGAAGTGCATTACAATTAAGGTTAAAATCACAAAACCTATCTACTTGCATAGCAAGCTCTACTCCCAGTGTCTCCGGGAGGAGAGGTCTATACCCAGTGTCTCCAGCGGGTATGGTCTACACTACCGGTGTTTTCGACGGTAGTGCTAAGGTCTACACCCAGTGTCTCCAGCAGATGTGGTCTACACTAGGTGTCTCTGGCGAGTGTGGTCTACACTACTGGTGTCTCCGACGATAGTGCTATGGTCTAAACCCAGTGTCTCCAGCGGGTGTGGTCTACACCCGATGTCTCCAGTGGATGCTAAGGTCTTAATATAGATAAAATTCAATATAAGTTACCTTTAAAGGTTGATGTATTGCTTGATGAACATATGAGTGGTTGCTCCTTTGTTGAGCTTGTATGCCAATCGGTTCCACCAAGCTACCAAGAGTGTCTCTTGCTTCTTAGAGCTTCTCACAAGGGTTTACTTGAGAGTAAAACCTTCTCCTTGTTTCCCTCTTCTTGTTCTTCAATTATAAAGTGTTGGGGAAGCACTTAAATGGCTCCTTGATCTTCAATAGATGCACATAAATGGAGCCTTTGATAGTTGGCAGATGTAATTGCCTTTCTCTCTCTCTCTCAAAGATTTCTTCACTTTGGTATTGAATGTGTTCATGTGTGTTAGAGAGCTCTCCTGAGCTTCTCTCATACTTATAGGGGACGAGCATAGTCGTGCACCCTTGATATGGCATTTACCCCAACGGTTAAAAAATTGCAAATGTCAATCGTTATATTTTTTGAAATTTCTACGATTTCGAATCTATCCGGCTATGTCAGATTGATCCGCTTGGATCAATTTGGCATTCCCGGATTAATCCGGTGTATCAGTCTGAGACACTCGAGCTTTACCTGATCGATCTGGTAACTAGCGGATTGATCCGCCAAGTGTGGATTGATCCCACCCCCTCCGGATCGATCCGTTAAATGCGGATTGATCCGACCCCCTCTGGATTGATCTGATTTCCTTTTTTTCTGTCATTTTGCCTAGAACCTACTCCCACTCACTTGGGGTCATATGTAGGTGGCATTCATTGGTCTATACGATTATGTAAAGGTCTTTTAAGTTCTTTAACCTATGTCTATCATGTTAAA
>JAOXJP010140342.1:0-13367 GCA_025762735.1 Platanus orientalis | reverse complement strand
CTGGTATATTTGATGTCGGTTAGCATAACCGGCTCTCTAGAGATTTCTAGAGAGTCGGTGTTGACTACTCTTAACATAGAATACCTTAAACCAATTAGTCATTAGTTCCTGTATTCTTTTTGTTTACTTTCAGTTGAAGAATCTTTCAGCTTAGTTGTGTATACTCTGTGCTTGGTGAGATCAAACCTGGTGTATGATAATTGTCTTCCTATGCTTGTAAGTATTTTACGTATATTGACAAAGCTTTCATTCAGTAATATTAAATTTCTGTCAACCATTGCTTGTGGTATTTTGGTTTTAAAGTCTTTTACTCAAAGCAAAAAGAACTGTTTTATAAGGATTAACCCTCACCTTCACCAATCACCTGAATTGATTTGATGATTAAACGGACGGTTAAAAAGTCATTTTTCGATCACTTGGTCTGATTTGGTGCATGGGGTACGTCTTAGGAAAGTCCGGAGACTGTACGTGCCACGTACATGGCACTGCCACAGTCGCGTTCCCAATTTCCGGCCAACAGTACTATGGAGCAACTATGCGCACCATTTTTGGTGTTAGCAATAATAATGTATTATTTGAGATTGAAATCATTCTACAGTGAGATTGTAACATTTTTTAAGTTTATAAAAGTATAAACATACATACCCTCCAGAACCCATGTGTGTTGATAGAATTGCACATTTAAAGGACACTTGTCATGCCCTGATGTACCCCTAAATGCGACAAGATTTATTTGGCTCAGCAGCTGGACCATAGACAAAATAACTCCTCTTTTGTTATTAATATTACTAGGATGATGATGATGATGATATGAGGAGAGACAGAAGTCACAAAACGATGACCGCTGGTAAATAGAGACAGGCAAGCAAAAAAACTCAACAGAAACTTCAACGCAGTCATATAATGGCATCATTTAACTTGGAATGTAGTGTCGTTTCTTGTTTTCACATTATCCTCTCCACTCCACTCCTCTACTCTATCCCAAACCACTTCTTCCTGAGTTGCACGAGTAAGTCATAAACCTTTTGTTGGTCAGGAAGAGAATTGGACACACTTTCGTTCCCCATGCACCTCTTCCCCCATGCCACCAGCTTTGGGCATTCAGCTTCCATGCTGAAGTTCCCCAAGGTCTCAAAGGAGTAAAACCAGCTGTAATAGGGGATGAAGCTTACGTCCAGGAACCCCATGGTCTCACCCCCAAAGTAGGACTTCTCTCCAAGCTCTGCTTCCATCAATTTCAAGCACTCTATGAACTCTTTCTTGCCTTCCTCTTGCTCTTCTCCCTTCTTCGTCCATAACTGTTTGCTACAGCCGTATATCTACATTTTCAGATCCAATTTCATTAAGTTAGACTGTCTGCGCTTGTGTAAATCATCTCTTGGTATTTTGTTCAGCTTTGTCTTCATTGAAAGAATAAAAAGGCAGATATATAATGAATTGAAATGTAGACTGTCATTTGAAAGTTTTAAGTAGGGAGAAAAACAAATTAATAAATAAAAATTAAAAAAAAGAATAAGAAGTAACGGAATTAAAACTCATACATTAGAATGCTATTCAATCTTCTAGGTCCTAGGTGGAATGGATGGTGAGCTTTCTCAACAACTACAAAAACAGAACTCAGGCTGGCCATTTGATTAGAAAGAAAAATATGAAAATCCAAAAAATGATAATAAGGAATAAAAATGGTACGGAAAGTTGAGAAAAGGATCTGAATAATTCTGGGGGTGTACATGGGCGGCAAGGATTTTATACACTTCCCCTTGTCTGCTAACCTCTGCCGAGGGTTCAAAGAAGCAGGCACATCAGTGCCATAAGTGATTTACACGCCCCCAAAAAAGTGTAAATCACTTTCGGTGCTGATGTGCCCACCCCCTTGACCCTCGGCAGAGGTTAGCAGACAAGGGGGGAAGCGTATAAAATCTCATCTCGTAGGCCTAGAGCAGGGCTGGTCATTGTTTATTACAAGCTTAAGCCAGGCTTGAGCCCAAAAAAGACTTCGGCTTCAGGCCAACTTAATTCTCTGGGCCTCTGGGCAAGTCGGGAGCTGGCCCAAGTTTCATTAAACAAAAACCATATATCTATAAATCCTTGGGCATTGGGCCTTGGGCCTTAGGTCAGGCCGAGGTTAGCCCAAACACCGCCCCATCATCTTAAGCCCGAGCATTAATGAGCTTGGGGTCCCATCAGGCCTAAGCTTGGGCTGGGCCAGGCTTTGCTTGATATATCCTGACCTTATATGCATCCCTAAATAGCACCCATTCAAATGTTGAGACCCCCCAAAGGTATAATGACAAAAACCTCTTTTTATGAACCATTGGAACCATAAAAGTCAGAGGGGCAAAAGAAGGCCCTTCCATAACCAATGCCTTCCTCTCACAGCTAAGGCAAAATACCAGGAAACTGCTAGTGACATAATGCAACATGAAGACGATGCTGAAAAATAAGACCTTTTAGCCTTCGATGCTTTGGTTCCTTGAATGCTTTCAAAAGCTATTAAGCGGTAAGTGTGCAAGCACCACCCTCGCCTATTGAGCAATAACGTACTCTTCTAGGGTGGCAACTCGTGTTGGTAGGTCGGGTGCATGTCTTGTCAAGATAAGGGTATACCACTATATGGCTCAACCTGAACCTGACCCATTTATTAATAGTGTCAAAGTGGGTCAACCCACTTTGACCCCAAACACGTTCATAGTTAACCCTATCCCATTTATTTTGTGCTGGGTTCGTGTCAGGTTCACAGGTTATGTCATAATTCATGTTGGTGGGTCAGATTTGTGTTGTGTCAAGTTAAGGGTATACAACTATATAGGTCAACTAGAACCCAACTCATTTATTAATCGTTTCAAAGCGGGTCAACCCGCTTTGACCCGAAACATGTTTACAGTCATCTCTAATCTGCTTATTTTGTGTTGGGTTCATGTCAGGTTCACAGGTTGTGTCAAACATTGCCACCCCTAGTCTGACTTCCCTATGGATATCTCATGCCTGCAGCAAGAGAAACACTAAAAAGTAGCTATACTTTGGTTTTTTGCTATTGAATGACAGAGTTCTTTCCAAGTGCTTCACACCACCATATAGGGTGGCAATGTTTGACACAACCCATTTATCTGAACCGAACCCGACACGAAATAAGCCAGTTAGGGTTGACTGTAAACATCTTTTGGGTCAAAGTGGGTTGACCTACTTTGACACGATTAATAAATGGTTTCATACCCTTAACTTGACACAACACAAATCTGACCCAGCAACATGAATTAACCACACAACCCACAAACCTGACACGAACCCAACACAAAATAAGTGGGTTGGGGTTGACTGTAAACATGTTCCAGGTCAAATAGGATTGACCCACTTTGACATGATTAATAGATGGGTTAGGTTGAGGTTGAGCCATATAATCGTATACCCTTATCTTGACACGACACGATCCCGATCCGCCAACATGAATTGCCACCCCTACCACCATTTCAGGTATCTCTCTAGACTCTCTATGCCACTACCGCTACAATGCAACAATTTCTCTATCTCCCAATTACAACTCCCATCAAAAGAGTTATTCAATTTGCGGAAAAATTCCCTGATCAAATAACTGATAAAAAACAGTTACAAAGATTTCTTGGCTGTCTCAATTACGTATTAATATTTGTCAAAGATTTAATAAAAGAAAGAAAGCTCTTACAAAATCGCTTGCGGAAAAATTCAAAAATTGAATGGACAGAAGAGCACACTCGTGCCGTCCAAACCATTAAAAAACATGTCAAAGTCCTCCCATGTCTTTCTATCCCAAACTTAGAATATCCAAAAATCATCCAAACCGATGCCTCTGAATTAGGATACGGAGGAGTTCTCCTTCAAACCCATCCTTCTTTAGGCGATCAATTAGTACGATATACTACCGGAACTTGGAACCCAACTCAACAAAACTATTCCACTGTCAAAAAAGAAGTATTATCAATTGTTTTATGCATACAAAAATTTCAAGCCGATGTTTTAAATCAAAAGTTTCTTTTACGAATAGACTGCAAATCTGCCAAAGAAATACTTCAAAAAGATGTTAAAAATCTAGCCTCAAAACAAAATTTTGCCCGTTGGCAAGCTTTACTTTCTGTCTTTGAATTCGATATTGAATTTATAAATGGTTCTACGAATTTTCTTCCTGATTTTCTCACTCGCGAGTTTTTGCAGAAAAAATGAGTCGAGGAGGTCATAACCCTCAATCTTCCAAAGGCAAAGCAAAAATACTTCTTCCCATGGCCACTCCTCAAAAGACCGAGTACATCTCCAAAGCCCACTTTGCTATCTTTCCAATAGATGATGACATGTTTGACAACCTTACCTTAGAACAAATAGTTTCCAAATGCTTTCCCCAATCTACCCATTTTATTCCCAAACATATTAATTACTCCAATAAATTTTATGAAGCCATCCTTGAACAAACTCAAAGTGCCATTATCACCCATACCCTCCAAGACAAACAAATCAGCCACTCCAAACTCAAAATCCTGCATGTCCTCTCTCCTAAAGATTGGAATTCTCCTTTTTTCGGTCCAAAATATGTTACTTCTCCAACCAATCAGCAAGTCCCCTATAACTATTGGGATTATATGCAAGCTTGGGAAAATGTCCTCCTATTCCAAAACCCCAATAAATCTCATTCTTGGTTCCTCCAATTCTCATCCAACCATACTCACAAAATCCCCAATTGGTTTTATCAAAACTGGTGGTTTCTATATGGAGCCATGTCCGCAATCCTCCCTCAAGACCTCTTTTCTGACTTTGAAACCTTTTCTAAAACATTCTCAAATGATGAAACCTCTTTCAAATGTATGTCATATTTCTCCCAAAAATCCATCCCCTGGATTATGCATTGGGACTATTCTCTTGACCTCTTTCAATCAACTCCAAATCTATTCAGAGATTCCCATGTCAAATGGTGGTATAAATATGACAAAACCAAAGCTTTTTCGGCATCCATTTCCCTTGCCGACCTTCAAAAAATGTCTCCCATTAAGTCTTCTACAAGGACATCAAAACCCTCTGCAGGACCTTCGCACATCAAAAGTTTCAAAGAAGCAGCTCTCTCCTCTAACAATCAAAGTCAATATGTCTCTTCTCAAGATTTTCAATTGGCCCTTCAAGAAATGCGACAAATGGCAGCAGAAATGCGCTCGCTCAAAGATGCAATCTCCACCAAAGGTTTGATGATTTATTTTAATATAAAGACTAGGCTGCCGCGTCTTCAACAAATTCTCTGCATCAGCAAAGCCACGTCGTCTTCAAAAGCATATCCTCACGTGCATATCATGTGAAGAGCACCACATCATCAAACTCATGCAAATTCAAAGCTCGAGAAGACTCATTTTTATTTTCTTTGTCCATGTAAATCTTAATGTAATCCAAAATAGCCTTATAAGGCAAAAGTCTCTTTGTCCTTATTCAAAAATATTAAAAAGTTTGGAGTAAACAATACCAAACAGTAACCCAAACAGTACCTAACAGTGCCTACCGACAAAACAGTATCAAATAGTACCAAAGAGTATCCTTTAACAGTGCCCAAACAGTACCAAACAGTACCTCGCTACAGTAACCAAATAGTGCCAAATGAATAAAAAATTCTAAAATATCCTTTTCATCTCCTGAAACATGATTCCCTCAATTTTGTCGTCAACCAAACAAAATTGTCGGTCCAATAACATTACGTCATTCATCTTATTCTATTAGCTTCGAGGAGTTTTTGGATTCCAAAACCTTATATTCCCGAGACCCTTTCTCCTATAAATATTCACCTCTCCCAAGTCTCCAGACAGAGGCAATTAAGGCCAAAAATCCCATTTCTTCTTCTTCTTCCCTTTTCCACCTTAGCCAAATTCCATTTTCCTTCACTTAATATTTTTGAATACTCTTCTTCTTCTTCTTCTCTCTCTCTCTCTCTCTCTCTCTCTCTCTCTTTTATTTTCCATTTCTTCCTTCTCACGAGGCCCCTTTATTTGTCTTGCATCACTTGTACAAAAGCCGTTAAAGCTCTTCAATTCATTCCTATAATAAGAGAACACATTTTATTCCTTAACTCCCTAGAGATACTTAAGACATTATCTTAGAAATTTTACTGAAGTTGTTGACGACTTAGTTTACTCTTCTAACAGTCCACTCTGACCAAGTTGCCTAAGCTAGCCAAAAAAGTTCCGACATTAGACGTTCCACTATAATAGGATGCATCATGCAATCATATGCCAATGAATTTTTCTAAAATAAATATTATTATGTATATAACTAGATAATGAAAAACAGGCATGGTATGATGTGTGCAGTGTGTGCACAAGGACAAGTTTGGCCAACGGTTTAAGGCTTTGATTGAGCTAGCTTTATCCATCAACCATGGCGATGCACTTAATTGAGGGATTGTAGTCACATGATCCAACATCTCCTACTTGGCTATAAGCCTGAAATGCTTACTTATATCTCAAAGCCATGGAGGCAACATGTCTTTTAATTTCCTTCATTCCTATGAGTTTAGTTAATTTATCTGCTACCATATATTTAATAGAAATGTACCCAAGAGTAATATGATTTTTTTCCATCACATCACTAACATAGTGATATTGCACTTCTATATATTTAGGTTTTTGGCCCAATTTCTCCATTTGTAATGGTTTGTATAGCGGTATGATTATCACAATATATATGGATAAGCCTATCAATAATATTATTGATCTTTAAATTATTCAAAAATCATTTTAATCATACGGCTTTTGATACAACTAAACCACATGCTATGCATTTAACTTAGCTTCCATGGTGTGATTTATTACACATCCTTGTTTTTTTATTTAACAATGATATAGCTGCACCACCAAACAGAACAATAAAACTATTGGTTGATTTTCTATAATCTGGATCACTTGCATAGTCAGCATCACAGTATCCTTCTACCTCTAAGTAATCACATTGATATGTTAATAACAAATTCAATGTACCTTGGATATCTTTAAGGAAACACTTTACAACTATCCAATGAGGTAATCCAAGTTTACTTTGGAATTTATTTATCACACTAATAGAATTGCTTAAGTCAGGTCTGGTGCACAACATTGCATACATTAAGCTACTTATAACTTCTACATATGGCTTAGATTTTATTTCATTGATTTCTAAAATATTTGAAAACAAATCTTCTACAACAAGCTTAAATGACATTAAACAGAAGCTGGAGTCAAAGAACGACACGTGGTTAAAGGTGGGCCCACTTGTAAGTTTACAGCCTGACAAGTGTATTAGAACTCTTGCCCAATGTTGAAATTTCAAATTTTCTATGTACATGTCCTCTTTGACAGCAGGTTCGTTTAATGTCATTTAAGCTTTTTGCAGAGGATTTGCTCTCAAATATTTTTAGGAGCCATTTTCTTAGATAATTTTGTACCTTTGTATATAGGTGATTCTAACACCTTATAAGTGTCTATTTTAAATATCTTTAGGAAATTTCAAAGTAAGGTCTTTGTGATAGACTCAATTTTGTATGTTTTCTATCTCTAGTAATTTAATTTTAAATATATAATAAGTTTCACCCATGTCTTTCATTTCAAATTGGGATTTTAACCAATCTTTTATTTCCATGATTTTATTCAAATTATTTCCATCTAATAATATGTCATCTACATATAGTGAGAGGATTACAAAACAGTTCCCACTAATCCAAGTGTAGATACAATGATCAAATTTATTAGCAACAAAACCATATCCTATGATTGTATTATGAAAAATATAATACCATAGCCTAGGAAATTGTTTTAGTCCATAAATAGATCGTTTTAATTTATAAACTTTATCTTCTTTACCCTCAATTTTATATCCTTAAGGTTGAATCATATAAATGTCTTCTTTCAGTTCACCACTAAGCAATGCAATTTTTACATCCATCAGATGTAATTCCAAGTCTACGTGGCTACTATAGACAATAATATTCTAATGGATATAAATTTTTCTACAAGAGAATAGGTTTCATCATAATCTTCTCCTTCTTGTGCACATTCTATAGCTACTAATCTAGCTTGATATTTATCTATAGTTTCATCTGGTTTAATTTTCTTTTTGAATATCCATTTACAATTAATGGCTTTTCTATTTGTAGGTAAATCTACTAGTTCCCATACTTGTTTTCTCTATAGATTATATTTCTTCTTTCATTGCTTCTATCCATTCCATTGAATTCATTACATTACTATAATTAATTTGATTATCAGGAACTTCTTCATTTAGTAATACAAAATAATCTTTCATATAATTAGGTGTAAGGGTAAGGGATCTGCAATCCAACGCGTGTGGGGGGACCCATGCGTGTTACCCCGGTGAGCTCTATGGCGTAAGTTAGGGTCCCACATATAGGGGGACCCATGGGCTCTGGTGCCGACAGTGGAGTGACTACCACGAACCTAAAAACATTAAAAGGGCTTTGCCTCCCTTTCTAGATAGCAATGCTTTTCAGTTAAGATGACAAATCCTGGTATTGACCAGTGGTATCAAAGCCAAGGTTAGGGGATTGAGCCACCCTGTTGGTTGTAGGGGGAGGGATTGTTAGGGTATGGGACCCGTAATCTAGCACGTGTGGGGGGACCCCATGCATGTTACCCCAGTGAGCTCTGTGGTGTAAATCAGGGTCCCACATATAAGGGGATCCATGATCCCTAGTACGAAAATGGAGTGACTACCACGAACCCAAAAGCATTAAAAGGGTTTTGCCACCCTTTTTGGATGGAAATTGCTTTTTAGCTAAGATATTAAACCTCAATCCTAACACTAGGAGGATTTCTTTTCCTTTGAATTATAGTCAAAATATCCCGAGGTTGTGATTTTTTTAATTATTTATTTATTTTCCTAAATTGATTCTTTTTTTCTTTGTTATTTAAAATAAATCCACTACTTTTTTAGGTTTATCATTTTCTAAATTATCCTCCATAAAGTATGCATCTTTACTTTCAGTTACTTCAACTGATCTATCTAAATGGTGAATTACAAATTTATAACCTTTAGAAATTTCACAATATCCTATAAAGGTACACTTTATAGTTTTAGGATCTAATTTATTTCTATTTGGTCATAAAATTTTTACATGAGCAAAATTACTCCAAACTTTTAGTATGATTAGTCTGGTTTTCTACTAGTCAAAAGTTCATAAGGTGTTAAACCTATTGCTTTAGTTGTGACTCTATTAAGTATATAAGTGGTAGTAGAGAGTGTTTCTCTCCCAAAAAATTAATACTAAGTTTGCTTGATTAAGTATGGATCTAACCATGTCTAGAAGTGTTTTGTTTTGCCTTTTAGCTACTCCCTTTTGGTGAGGCGTATATGATATAGTTAAATGGTGAATTATTCCATTTTCTCTACAATAACCATTAACAATTTTAAATATATATTCTCTACCTCTATCAATCCTTTATATTTTTAATTTTCTTCCTAATTGATTTTCTATTTCTATTTTATATTCTTTAAATATATCAACGACATTTGATTTATTCTTTATTAAATAAATATGTCTGTATCTTGAATAATCATCTATAAATGTTATGAAATATCATACATCTATGGGTTTTAACATTTAGAAGACCACATATATCAGAATGTATTATGTTTAACAGTTTTATCTTTTAGTTTTTGAAAATGGTTTCTTTGTCATTTTTCCACTTAGACATTATTCACAAGCTTTCATATTTAGATCTAATTTAAGAATTAGTCCTATTTGTGCCATTTTTTATTTTATTATAATTTATATGACCTAATCTCATATGCCATAAAACATAATTAACATTAAATATATAAGACACATCAATATAAGAAGAAGAATAACTAGCTATTACATTATTAGAATCGTATATGTTCAGGCGATAAAGACCATCAATCTTGGTCCCCCGTACAAGAATATGGCTATGTTTCCAATGGAAACATTGCTTCACTTGACTTCAACAAGTGTGGTGAGAATCCGCCTTCAATGACTCCGTCGAAGGTTACGAACACGTTGTTGAAATATATAATTTCTTTCTTCAGGTTGTCTCTTGCATAAACTAATTTGACTTATAAAAACACACTTCTTTTGCTTCCGAAGGATGTAACTAAATTCTTTGGGAAGCTCTCTCAAGACCTTGGTAGAGGTTTAACTATATGAAAATTACTCAATGTCATAAGCCAAACTAATTTACCTCATACGCATTTTTTTCTCTCTTTTGGTTTGAATTCACCATGATATAACTATAGAATCATTCATTGGTATTTTACTAATCAATAGGGTTTTTTTCCCTTATTTTTATAGATTTTAAAAACTAGCCTAAGGGATCATTCGGATCTATTAACATGGTAAAAAAAAGCTAGTCATTATGAATATATTGAATAAGAGATCTTTCCATTTTCAGAAAAGAACTCATCGAGTTGCTCATTTTGAGTACTTATAGGCATCGAGTCCATCTTCTTGACGGTTGTGGTCATTCTGGCTTTTGAGTCCATGTTCTTGACGCTTTTCCAGACTCTATATTTGGACTTACATAGACATTTATACAAAAACATGCAAAGTCCTACTATATGAACACTCTTTACACTTGTTTTGGAATGGACAGTGACAATACAAAAATACCTAACAAATAGTACAAACGGTGATACACACAACTTTGTTGATCAAAATGATGATTCAGAAGATAGTTACTTGATAGATATATTTATTTATTTTTTGATGAATATACTTGATAGACAACTTGAGAGTGAAGGTGATACAAAATGGCAGTTTGGGAAAGGGATGATGGAGATTGTGTGAGTCATATGGAACCTTAGATGTGGCTAGCGACAATGGTGTCTAAGAAATGAACGAAAGCATGCAAGCTCCTTCTTATCTCTTTGGTTGATAGTATGGTAAATTATATATATATATATGTATGTATTTATTTATTTTTGGCTTTTTAATTGCTTCCAATAACTACAACTCTCTTCACATAATAAGACAACTTCCACTATATAGAGACACCTCCTTTCCCTCCATATCTCTTCCACCTTACCTCTTTCCATAGGGAATTGAATAAAACTCTTAAATGATAGATAAATGATGAAATAAAAAGCTTGTTGTACAGATAGGTGATGGATCTTTAGAGTTCAAGTGTGTTGTGGTCCCCACTTCTCCAAGATATCACCGATCAAGAGCTTGTAGTAGATAACATCAATCGTGAGTGAAGGAAGAGAATTACCTTCGATGACGTCTTCTAACGTCTTAAAGGGCAAGACAATGATAGTGGGTTGAATGGAAACATCTTTTAACATTTTGGACTTTGACAATGGTGGAGCATTAGCCATCCTCCAAAAAGAGCAAAAATTGGTTAATGAGAGAGAACAAAGTGACCAACCTGGGTGCTCTGATATCAATGAAGGCAAAAAATACTAATAATTTCATAGCATGAAGAATGACGAGATTGCCTTGTAGAGAAATCCTGTTTGAGGAAAAATCCCAACTCAACTAGAGACATATCTAAGTTATTTCCCAACTCGACTAGACATATCTAAGTTATATCTCTCTATAAGGCAATCCTGTCATTCTTTCCGCTATGAAATTATTAGCGTTTTTTCCCTTCAGTATCTCTCTTTTATCTCTTGCCCCACCCTAATCTATCTCTTTCTATTAGATTTGGATTGTGAATAGAGTCAATCAATTTGGGTTGAGGATCACTTAAACCACACCAAATACAATTATATGTAAGCAATTCTTAGTATAATTTACCATTTTTTTCTTATGTATTACTTAATATTAGGGCATAGTGGCCAACTCGGCTCATCCCAAGGGGCAACCCTTTTACTAGCTGATTTAGTTTTATGCAATTCGGAAGCTTTTGCAAAGAATATAACATAGTCAACCACAACTCAACACCGAGATATCCTCAAGAAAATGGTCAGTCAGAGGCATCCAACAAAACCATATTGGTTTGTCTCAAAAAATGCTTGGAAATAGCCAAGGGAAGATGGGCTGAAGAGCTACCAAGAGTATTATGGGCTTATCGTACCACCAAATGGCTACACACGGGAAATACACCTTTTCCCCTAACCTATGGCATGGAGGTTGTTATACCCAGGGAGGTACTCTCACGCTGAGAACCATGATTGCAGATACTCCAGCCAATGAGTGCAACTTGCTCTATGTGTGGACTTACTAGAAGAAAAAAGAGAAAAAGCTTAGGTTAAGGTTACAGTCTACCATCGGAAGCTCAAAACATACTACAATCAAAAGGTTAAATGGAAAGAGTTTTGGGAGGGAGAATTGGTCCTTAGAAGAGTCTTTAAGAATACTAAGGAACCTAGCCAAGGTAAGATGGGCTTAAATTAGGAATGACCTAACATAATCCAAGAAAAAAGAGATCTATGAGCATACAAACTCCAAACATTGGATGGAAGACAACTCTTCAGACCCTGGAATGCAACTCATTTGAGAAAATATCATCAATAAAGTACTTTTCTCTTCCTCCCTTTCATTTATTTTATCTTTTCTTGAAAAACATTAAAAAGGGGTACAAGGCCCCAAAACCAACCAAAGGTTGGTAAACAGGTTCTAGTTTGGTTAGAGCAAAAGTCCTAGGAACAAATAGCTAGGCACCCCTATCTTTGGAAGTAGTTCTTTTGAGTTAGGCAAACAGGTTCTAGTCTGTTTGGAGCAAAAAACCTAGAATCGAACAACTAGGCACTCCTAACTTTGGAAGTAGCCCTTCTAGGTTAGGAAAACAGGCTCTAGCTTGGTTGGAGCAAAAGTCCTAAAATTGAATAGGTATGCACCAAAATCCTATAATGGGTATATCATCAGTTTCGTTAAGTGGGACACCTTAAGCCATACTTGCTAGGAACAAAATCCATGCAATGGGTATGATATCAGCTTTGTTAAATAGAGCACCTTAAGCCCTACTTTCTAGGCACATAAGCCCTACAATGGGTATGATATAAGTTTCGTTAAGTGGATCACCTTTAGCCCTACTTGCTAGGCACAAAGCTCTATAATGGATATGATATCAACTTCACCAAGTGGAGCACCTTAAGCCCTACGTGATAGGCACAAAATCCCTACAATGGGTGTATCATCAGCTTCATTAAGTGGGGCACCTTAAGCCCTACTTGCTAGGACAAAAATCCCTACAATGGGTATATCATCAACTTCGTTAAGTGGAGCACCCTTAAGCCCTACTTGCTAGGCACTAATGTTAGAAATATGTGTCCTAACAAAGCCATTCATATAAAAAATAAGCATGATTAATTAATTAATCAAGAAAATGGTTTATGTTTCTTTAAGTTGTTATGTTAGTTATTTTGAGCTACCAACCAGTGATGCCTAATTGAAGGCTATATCATGGGTAGTTTGGATA
>JAOXJP010140331.1:0-13368 GCA_025762735.1 Platanus orientalis | reverse complement strand
AGTAAAGGGGCTCCAAATTAAGATAAGAAGATTTCAATTGTACATATTTGAACCAATTTGGGAGAATTCTCTACTAACTTTAGAGAGCTCTACAATCTTTCTTTGAATTTTCTTCCTCTAAAGCTAGAAGAAAAATCCTTATCTCAAGTGAGAGCTCAAGAGAAGGAGAGCAAGAGAAGAGGAACAAGGAGGAGAGAAAAGATATGGTTCAAGGGAGATAGAAGCTAGAAAATTTTCATTGCAAGTATTTCTCCCACCATTAAATTATGTAGAATTATCTATGCTTAGGACATTTAGATCTAGAAATAACTAGGAATTAGGTTATTAAGGTTAGATCATGCATATACGTATATGTATTGATGAATGCTTGATGTTTGATTACCATATTACATGTTTGCTACTAGAATCCATGCTAGGATGATATGATCTTATTTAAATTCTCTATGGAATTATCTCAATTCTAGAGAAAGTATGTCAATAGTTGTAGATTTATGATTTTTTTATCATCCTGTTTAGATCTAGGATTATCCCATGTAATACATGTTTAATTTTGAATATCATGAAGTTCTCCATGTTAATTTGCATTATCTTGTCAAGTAGAATGTTGATTTTGGAAGTTTGATCCATGGATTCACCCAAAATCCTTGGACAAAAGGGGCTTTGGTTGAATCCATAGATTCATTTCAAGGAAATTCATGTGGAAGATGTAATTTTATGGACACTATCTTAAAGGATCTATACATATTTATATGAATGATATTGAAGATGAATTTCCTGTTTTCTTTTACATTATGTATTGATGAATGTTTCAATTGAGAAATGTGTAGATCTAACTTGTAAAAATTAATTGAAAACAAGTAAAGAGCGAAGTGGACAAAAAATGGGAGATAATTCTCACAGTTGAAATATTCAAATTGAGAAATGCTCATGGGGGCTGGAGCTACTCACAAAGCCACCACCTAATGAGTAATACTTGGAACCACTGCTGGCTAGGGGCCAGTGGTCATTCTGAGGACTACCTATCACCTAAGTGGGTAGTCCTCAGAATGACTGTCTCTTAAAGGTGACCAGTCCTTTTGACGTTCACCCCCTAAAACACCCTTGAGTGTGGTCCTTAGAAGGATAACCGAGTTTTGCAAGACTGCAAACCCAATAATCCTCAGATGGACCGCCCTTAAGAAACCTCTTGGGTGTTGTCCTTAGAACAACCATCCCCCTTTGGTAAATTCATGTCCCAAAGTCCCTATAACTATAACACATGAAATGTACAATGCATCTAGGTGGTTTTTTGAGCATTGAGCGAAGAGTGAAAATTAGGATAACGCATGTACAAACAACTAAAGGCAGCCAAAATAATGAAATTTTATGAATGTTCAATTGGGATCTTCTTCTTTCTTTCTATTTATATGTTTATAAATCAAAGCTCAACAATGAAACAAAATAAACCAAGATACTAAAGCTCAAGCATTTCACACATCCAAGCATCATCTCGTGGCAACATAATAAGATTCAATTATTCTCCTTAAGGAGACCTAAATGCTATTCAATGACATGATATGAAGGCTTGTAATCCATCAGTTATGGGTCACTCAAGTGGAACAAGTCTAAGACAATCGGATCACACATGTTCATTTTTATTTAAGATAGAGAGACTAGTATGGAACTGTACATAGTACAACTAGTTGGGGCGCCTAAGATCGTCCCCAACCATAATCAAACCTCTAAATTTAGGGGAGCTTTACACACTTAGGGGAAAACTAGGGCATACACTAAATTTAAAGTAATGAGACTATGATTTTTACACACTTAGGGGAGGCTTCAGGCTTAAGGTTTATCACCTCAAGGTTTCATGGGAACATTCAATATATTTTTGTTTAAACAAATCAATGATTTCACGAGGCATGACATCTTCATCACCCAAGTCAGGATCTTTTGATTCAAGTATTTTTCTATGTTGGTATAAGAATTTTAAATAAAAATTTAGTTTAATTCAAGTTTATTTTTCAAAAGGTGGCTCAACTTGAAGTGACTACTCAAGCTACTTGTGTACTCGACAATTTTTTTGCATTGGTCACATGTTTCATATTGGTCAGTCAGGATCAGGCCACATGTAAGTCATATTTATAAAGGTTTTCTAAAAAGTAGAAGAAGAATATAAAGTCTTTCATATGTTCTACCTGGACATGGGCTTGTACTTTTGATAAACTATTCTACTAGGGAAGAGTGACATTGCCCCTTCATCAGATGTGATCAAGAGCATTTATGGGAGTCCATCCTTTAATAGTGTTGACCTGGCTAAGTTCAATCTTCTCTAAATCCATCTCTCTATTTCCATGATAGATTGAGGAGCCTCCCTAAACTATGGAGGGAAAGGAAGTATAATAAGAGGTATTGGACCTTTAAGATTAGATGTGGTCTTGCTCTCCTCATCACCTTTTGGCATTATACTCAAGTCACCTTCTCCCTCAAGAAAAGTGAATGTAGAGTTTGCACTTGCTGATTGTTTTATGAGTAGTAGCAATAAATGGAGTGGCATCAATCAATGGGGATTGAGAGGTGATGATATAAATATAGTTTCAATACCAAATAAAAGAGTGCTTATTGTTAATAGATCCATTAGTGGTGGGTTCATGGTCATACTAGAAAAATAATTCTCCAAACTACTTTGAGATGGTGTTGGTAAGTGGTATGCATGGTATGCTAAAACTAATGGTATACCCTTGGGTGCAAGCTTCAAAAGATGTGGGTGTGGGTAGCTTTTCTTGACATCTCCGAGTGATGACGTTGGCAAGATTATTTGTCAAGGTGGTGTAACTTATAATGCCAAAAGCACTAGCTGAAGATGGTTAATGAGGAGGTCGAGGGTTTTAAAGGATGTGAGAGTTGAAAGAGTTGGTTGCTTGAACTTGCATAGGGCCAAAGGAAATTCGTCAAGAAGGTCCTCGATGGAATGTTTCAACATGAAACATCTATTTATAGGATGCCTAGGACTTTAGTGAAACTTACAGTATTCCTTTCCATTGTAACAAGGTGATAGTAGATTAGATGGAGGTTTGGGTTTTAGCAGCTGAAGGTGTCCTTTCTGAACAAGGGAGTCCATGATGTATCCAATGGAATAAGGAAGCAAGATAAATTGTCTTTTCCTTGTCTCTTTATAGGTCATATTAAATATTTTGATTTCCCTCTTTATGTGCTTGGAATGAGAAGAGGGAAGTCCAACCAAGTTTCTTTTGGTGATGGGAGTTGGACATCTAGTACCAAGTTAATTGACCCAAGGGATAGTGACCTAGGATTTTGTGAGAAGGATATAAATCCTCCTTTCCATGCTACATATTCCTTAACCATCCTAGTCAATTAAGCTCTGTGTTCTTCTTTATGACAAACTTCCATTAGGACTTGAATAGGAAGTGGGGGTCTTATAGACCCCAATGGATAGTGCAGACTTTGGTATCCCTTTCTGTGATGCTATGGGGAGACTCAAATCTTGCACTTTAGACCAAGTGCCGCATTTCAGGACTGAGAAAGTGTGATCAGTGCTGTGTTGGAACTGTCAAATGTGAACTTTATATTTCCATTAAAAAGAACTGTGATTAGTTGCATGAATTTGAAAAACTTATTCTTAAATTGATTATTTTTATTTGACCAAGAAACCTTTATGAATATTGGATAACATCTCTGAATTCATGCCCATTTAATTCTAAGTAAAATGTCAAAATGAAATCCTTGTATGTATATATATATTACAAAAGAAAATTTATAAGAGACTTGATAAGAAACAACATAAACCCTTATAAATCGTGTAGTACATGAAGAGCGGGTGGTGCGCCCACATGTTTGTATCTCAAGGCTTGGACTTACTAACAAAGTGTTTGGATCCACTCCTATAGCCATAGAGTCTACAAGAAGCCAACATCATTTCATTACTTCTTTAAAGCTCTCGAGTGATCCGCTCACTCCTAAATTTTAGATTATTGCAATTCATGGACAAGGTACTCATTTTTGGGTCATGATCTTTATTCTCTCATGAAGAATATGTTTCTTGACTTTACTTCATCTTAGAGGTTAGCTTTAGAAGATAAGTCTTTTTAAATCTAGGTCAGAAGGGATTGAGTCTGATAATGTTGAATTTATTCATCAATAAGGTCTTTTTGAACCCATAAAAGTTTTGCAAAGACCTAAGATAATAGTATTGATTCCTAAGAAGTAAAAGAATCTTCTTATCATATGCGCTTGGTCGATGACTCGGTTGTAGGCATGGTAGGTGGAGGTGGAGGCTGATCGGCTCTTTGCTGGAGTCATTGACTTAGAAGTGAACTTTGATTCCTATGTAAGCATCAGAGTTTTGTGACATGTTTCTGAACTCAACCAAAAATGTTGAAGATTGGCCAAACTTCGAGGTGGTGTAAGGTAGTTTAGCTTATGAATAGCTATAAGGAAATCAAATTAATCTTATTGAAGAGAAAAATGATAAAGCACAAGCACAAGTACATATGGGACTATTTAATCAAGTTCAGCAAGGACCATGTACTTATACTCCTTTGAAAATAGATGAGGACAATGTGTCCTAAACATTTGGGGTGCCAAACGATATAAGTAGGAAATGGGTGATCCAATAAGCTTTAATAGTCACTAACTAAAGGCCTAGCTAGATATGGCATCCAATTGATGGATGTGGCATGTATGATGTGCTTTGAGTTGGGTTGTATTGATAAGAATCTTGTGTATGTCTTCCTTGCCTACCTTGTTGTGCAATGGATCTTATTAGAGCTAAAGTGGATGGTACATCTTTATATAAAGGCATTTCCTTCAGCATTAAGGAAGGTATATATTACAAAACATTGTCTAAAGTGGCTCTCATAGAAGTTAAAGGGAATGCCCCTTTCTCGGTTGCGTTTGAGGGGCCTACCCACTGACTTGTTGAACTTGAGGGTCCCGCCCCTACCTTATGGAAGTTGAGGTTATTGCCTATTGTGCACCTCCCTACTGACCTTGGATTATCATGGACATATTATGGCTGATCAGAATGTTGATATGGATATTAAGTTCGTCAATCTGAGACCCTTTGCTTATCTATGGTGAGGTTCATATGGTCTAATTTTCAAGCAAAAGTTTTCTCATGTTTGGCCTTTCTTCTTCCTTCTGATCACTTGGGCACTGTTCAAGGTCCTCTATGGTTTAGGACATTCAATCCTATGTTTCTTGAGGTAGTGGTGGTAGATCTAATAGTTGTTGATCTTTCGGTATTCCCTCCATACCCCGTGTGGTGGATATTGTATTGAAAACAATTGTCTCTATACCATCTAGTACATACTGGGGTAATGTGGGGAGATCTTCTTCCTTGAAGAGAGGATTGGGATTGACTTCCGTATAAGGTGGCCTTTGCCTTTACAAAAGTGGTCCTCTAAAAATGGACAACTCTCCTATAGACCATTCAAGTATTCTTCAGGTACTTTCCTCACTTTGTCTCCTTTTCCTCATCATCACATAATTTACTACCAAAGATTGAATACTGGGTGGTATAAGGGTCTTATCAGATTTTTGTCCCTTCTTACTAGTAATAGTAGTCTTCTTTTCCCTACATAAGGATTGTAGCTTGTCTGTCCTTTTGTATAAGGAGATAGGAAGTGGCCCTAATTTTTAGGGTGGACCCAAGAAGATCTAGCATTCCTATGGATTCCCCTAGCCATCGCTTAAGCTAGTGAAGCTTTGTGTAGCTTAATCATATTCCTCTAGCCAACATTCTTCCTTTTTCAGTTGGAAATAATCCTTTCAAGAGAAAAAATGGAACCATTTGTAACTGAGGAGTCTTTGTTTATGTCTGACTAGTCTACAGAAACTGAATTAGCACTAGCAACTGACCTAAATCTTGAAATTATGATATCATTCACGACTGAGAGATGTCCCATGACAAAATAACTCTAGGCAACTGAAGATGCCCATTGTATTGGTTTTATTGTTTTATCTATAGTAGGTTACTCCATGACTATAAGATCATCTCCTAGGTCATCTCTCGCTTCTTCTTGGCTTTGTAGAAGTTCAAACCTTGTCAAAAACATAGAGTTTCTAAATGCCACATTAGCCTAGGTTTAATACTGTTTATGTAGATCTCTAAGGGTCTTGGTAGTGAGCATACCTTTTCTTTGATCTTTTCAACATTGTTTCTTAACCTTTGTATGGTGGTTCCTCATGGACTTAGTAATCTTGCCTTTTTTATTTTTCTTTTTTCTTAATGTTAAGTTGGACCTTTTGTTATTCTTTTCCAGGGTTGCCTTGGTGGTGATTGAAGTTTAGTCATGACTACATAAGCAATAACCTTTTTCTAGGAATTTAGTATAGGTTTTAACCACCCATTTTACATGTGTGGAAGGTG
This sequence comes from Platanus orientalis, assembly GCA_025762735.1. Lineage (NCBI taxonomy): Eukaryota > Viridiplantae > Streptophyta > Magnoliopsida > Proteales > Platanaceae > Platanus > Platanus orientalis. The sequence goes on along the minus strand of JAOXJP010140331.1, from coordinate 6,998 downwards.
CCTTTTGTTGCTGTTTCCCTAAGGATGAATTTTTTTATACAAAATCTCCTCTTAGTTCAAATGAATTCTTTAGGGAGAAAATGGGGTTGGTGCTTCTACGAGCATTGGGCCCAGTAATAGTAATTGCACTGGTCCGAAAGACATTGGCAAGGCTGAAACAATGCTTCATAGAGACAAGATCCTTTCTCCTATGAGGGGGCGGGCGTGGCAACCACATAATTATCATTTTGTGGTTTTGAGGCTACCAACTTAGCCCATGTTCATAGTCCCATAGTTTGGGAAGCAATGAAGACTTGCAAAAGATGATACACCACTTCAAAGGTTGAAAGTTTGCTATTGAGAATCCTAGGAAAGATAAGAGACCCAATAGTACAATGGAACAAGGTTGAAGATGAGAGGAAATTGAATTCCCACCAGACGTTCCATAAATTTGTAGCACAAATTTTGTTGTGTGTAAAATTATGATGTTTAAATTACCCAACTATTTAGGTTTAGTTTATTGTTTAATATGAGGATTTTCACTCCAAATTTTCCTCAGAAAGCTTGTTAATTACAATTGCTCTAGAATGAGTCGGCAAACATCTAATTAAAATCCTTGTTACACAACTTGTAAACCAAAAAAACCATGTGTAAAATATAGAGGAAATAGGAAAAAGAAAGTGAGATTTCATTATATATGGTGGTAATAATTTATAGCCATTGTTACACTTCAAACTCTTAAACCCAATACAAATTACAAGCATACCAAAATTTACCTATCTATAGACATGATCTCTTTCTCTTAAATGTCTTTAATATCTTCCTTTGAATAGTGCAGTAGTGTAGAAACTTGTAGCCTTTAATAGAGCAGATAGATAGAACTTATGAATGTGACGGTTATGAAAGCTATGGATGCTTGGGAAATAGTAGAAAACTTATAAGTTTTGGTAAGATGAAGAGTAAATGACAAATATGAATGGAAAGTACGCACAACGTGTGAAATTGGGGTATTTATAGAGGGGTTGGTAACTAGACTTTGACTCTTTATTGGACTCCTAGTCGCTAGCTTATTTGTAGCCAGTAGTTGAGGATGTTTGTCAATTTTAATTAACTCATTTCTTCAATAGTTGAGGATGCATACCCTTCACCTAACTTGATATGAGATCAATGCTTGAGATGGATTCCATAATCGTGTGGGATTTGGTTTGTTGCTATTATTTAATCCTTAACTTTTTTTTGTTTATAGAATTTGCTGCAAAAGAGAAGACTGACTACAAAATGTGTCCTATTTGGTGTAGGAATTGCCTCATTGTTGACCTGTAAGATTTGGTTGGTGTGTACACACTCTATGCTATTCCAATAGTCTTCTGGGTGCTTAGGGAGTCAAAAACCACTTCAATCGTAGTTCCCTAGTTCTTGTACAACAAATTATGTCAACTTTGGGTTTTCTACCTTCCTTAGTCACATGTGGGTATAACCAGTCACAACTGAATTGGTCAGTTGTAAATGAGTCTATTTCATTCACTAGAGGAGCATTTTTGTAAATTTAATACAATTACAAAATTTCTATGTCAACATCCTTGGATCATTAATTACATCAGCCTCTATAAAATAACAAGTATATAATACATGTATTATCTCATTTCTTTATATATATGTGCCCTAATTTATATACAAACCCTGTATGTAGGTTCCAATCCCATGAAAGACAAAGTGTTGTCATAACTTCATTAAAACGGATAATGAATACACTTTGGTTTGGATTGGAAAGAAAAAGAATGTCCAATATGATTGGCATGTGGCATATCATGAAGGAAAGGGTACCCACTAGTAGTATAATTTTTCCAATCCACACTAGAGCAGATCCAATCTCACGGTGGATTTTGGCTAAAGTATTGGTAGTTAGATGAAGATCAATACTTATAAGCCAACAAATCAACAAGGAATAAACTTCATTAATGCTTCGAGCTTATTAAAGTAGGGCATGCGTGGCGTGAAGCTAATCAACTAGTTGATTACTTGACCTCTCCCTATAGACCTTGATCTTGTAGAAAAGGATGCAGATCCATGTAATTATCATTTCATGTATTTTTTTATATCTATTAATATATTCTTCATTTACTTATAAAAATAAAAAATGAAAATAGTACTTAGAGATGGTAGTTGGCTAGGGCCGCGATAGTTGACTCCTAGTTGTGACTAGACCATGTGAAATCTAGGGAATGGTTACTTTTAATTGATCATCTCTTATCTTTGCAACATACATGAACATCTACCACTACTTGAAAAGAAAGGGTTCCATATCTCTTCCTGAAAAATAGGCATCTATGTGGTGCTTGGTGTTGCTGTTGTTGGGCTCTTTAAGTATGATAAGAATCAAAGCTTCTTTTATAAATCATTGAATAGAAGGGGACTCATGCTGATAAAAGGTGAAGTATGCATGCTAAGTAAATTTGAATTTAACCTTGCCCCCCCCCCGGTCTCTCCCCCTTCATATATATATTTTCAATTTGAAAGATTTAGTTAGGGTTTACAAAATAAGGCTAAGGTAAAGAAATTTTTTCAAATTTTGACCTATGCATAGAAGAAATTGAGTCTAGAGGGATGTTTGCACAAAATTAGATCATGTTAGATTTGAAAAGAATGTAAATGAAGGGAGACCCACTTATTAAAGAGGAGAAAGAACTAAAAGACTTTTGATATGAAGGCACCAACAAAACAACTAGCTAATTCAACTCATTCCATTTGGATAGATTTGATTATGATGTTAGTCCAATTGACAAGATTGCAATATGCCTAACATTTCCTTACGAATATTTCTTTATCTCAGTTTTCTAAAATATATCATCTCTATGGTATTTCCATCCATAATGAAAATCCCCTATAGCTTAATGTGAGAAATCATCTTCCAAAAATGTGATTATTACATTTTGAAGGGAGAGCCAATTGTCATGAACTTAGCTTTTCCAAACCCCTGAGACTATGCAACACTCACTACGTCCTCACACTGTAGATGAGTTAGCCTTTTTAACACTTAGAGCATCAAAGCAATTAAGAAAACTCAAGAGAAGGAATGAACACTTTATTGATTATTCAAGAATGAGAATATACAAGATCTCACAAAGCTTGGAATGCTTTGAGGTGGTTTGTAAATGAGGGGGTCACCCCCTTTGATAGACTCCCAAGGCTCCCCTCATGGCCTAGGAACATACCAAGGGTCATATATCTCATGGCTAAGAGCCTTCTAGGATTTCTCTAGAAACATCACCTAACTTCTTAAGTGAAATCCCCTAGAATGTCCTTACGTTCTTCTAGATTCCTTTATTTCATTCTAGAGTACTTTAAATTCTTTTAGACAAATCTAGAATCTTCCTTGATATTCTAGAGACTAATAAAAACCTCTAGACTTCTTGATGCAACGCGACACATGGCAGCACATGATTTCAGGGTGGATATTTTTCAAAGAAAAATCACGGCAGAGAAGAAATTATTAATATGGTTTTTATTTTATTTAGAAATATTTATTTTGTTAAGTTTTTTGGTTTTATTAGGAACCTTTTTATTGTTAAGTATTGGTTTTTAGTATGAGAGAGTTTTTAGCAAATTAAGATTCTATTTTTATTCAAAATGAGAAATTCGCACAAATTCGGAATTTAAAAGGTTCTGCACAGTGTTTAGTCCAGAAGGCATAACTTTTTGTACAGATATCTGATTGAGAAGGTCTTTATGGCGTTGGAAAGAAGACTTTAAGGGCTACAACCTCTATTTCAAGAAACGTTTCCAAATTCATACGTTTTCAAGGCAAAAATTGTGCTCCAAGATGATGGACGTGATTAGAATATTTCCCTACGAATTTTTGGACGAATTTCTTAGATTTGGTTACGGTTTTCTATTCTTTTGGTATTTGGCTTATTAATAAGCTCAATGTAATGAAGAATGGATTGATTTGAGTTATTTATTCATTGAGATTCATTCTCTAATTAATTCTTGGTATTTTCCTTTAGAGAAAATCAACAAGTCCCTGTTTTTGGTAATTTCAACTTTGAAATTCAATAGGTTCGTGGAAGATTGTCCCAATTTGTTGGTGAGATTCATCACTTACGCATGTCTCCTACATCATAAAGCTTGCAACCAAGTCAGTTCCTCAAAATAGTATTTGATATTAAGAGCTATTAGAATTTAAAATTTAAAGGTAAAAGGGCCTGCTGTATTTATTTTGTTCGAGGAAGCTGGCACATACATTTGTTCAATAGTAGACAAATATAAAATAAAATAAAATAAAAAAGAAAACCCTGAAAGCATAAAATAATCTATTCTGTAGAGAAAAAAAAGAAGATGAAGAAGAAAGAAGATACAAATAAATTAATAGAGAAAACAATTTTACTCATTAACATGATGGATAGGGAACAATAATTTGTCAAGGTTGAGAACACTTTGCCATTATTACGATAACAGATCCACCATACTTAATAATGCAACATAACAGTAGCACATAACAGTAGCGTTTTATTACATATTCATAAAACAACACATCAAGACAAAGCAATGATAATTCATTCATCACCAATTAAAGCTAATGGACTCGAAATGTAGGTTATCCACCAAACCAGATGAACAAATTTTAGCAACCTCATGCCTCATCTTTCTTGGACCACAAACTAGTACTCCAACACTCGATTCTTTACACTCGAATAGTATCTCTGCAAAAACAACAGGCATGTACATCTCATTAGGGTTTTATTTAGATTCTATACATGGTGCAATAATAAAGAAGGAGAATCGCTTACTCCTCAGATCAGGCCTTGTACCAAGGTGCACCTTGGTCACTTGAACAAGGGAATCATGAGGAACACTTTCGAGCTCTCGATCGGCATTGTAAAACCCAGGGGATATCGTTGTCGATGTCAGCACATCCATGCTCTGAATTTGCTTTCCCTCCATGCCATTTTGTTTCTTATGCCAGAGCATCACAGCACTGGCTACTATGACAATGCAAACACATACAAAGAACATGTCCCACAGGGCTCTAAAGGAGAAATGGTAGATCTCATCAGTGTTATGATCGATAGGGTATATGTAGTATTGAGTAAGGATACCCAAGAAAAGAAGGAACATGATGAAGGAACACGAGATTATCGCGCCAAGCCAGAGCCAGGTGTTGGGGCCTAAAATTGGAGAGACAGGTGTATCCGACGGGTTCGGCTTGAACCAAACAGTCCTAATGAGCTTCTGGATATCGGTTGTGGGATGTTCCTTCTCTCCAGTGATATAGACCTCTGTCTGCAGTTGTATGAGGGAAACATCTGACGGGGTGCAAGAGACTGGGAGGAGAAGGTCTAGCATGGTGAGGTCTGTAGAGCTCTTGAAGGCACAAATGAGGAGAACCCGTGGAGTCTGACAGCTTAGGGTGGTGTTTCTAAAGATGATCTCTCGGATAATAGAGATGAAAGGAGCAATGCCGCTGCCTCCACTTATCATCACAAGCAAGTCATGCCTGGACCATTTAAATCAAAACTCTATAAGAATGTCAGTGAAACCTCTTATATAAAGCAATTAACTGTATCTCATAGAACCCTAAGGCTGTAGGAAACGTTAAAGTTAATATATTTAATGTATTTCAACACTCCCCCTCAGGAGGAACACTCTAAAAGATTAATTGTGGGTATAAAAGATGCCATGCAGATCATTATTTAATTTTATCGCAAGACCTTTGATGACAGGTACATCATTTTTCTTTTGTACGTAGTTGATATGCTTGTGACAGTTTCAAGCATTCATGAGATAACCAATTTGAAGAAGGGGAGATAAGAACTCATGACCTAAAACCTGCTCTGATATTAAATAAAACAATTAACTGTCTCTCATTAAACCCTAAAGTTGTAGGAGAGGTTGGAGTCAATTAATATACTTAATGTATATGAAATGAATTTTTCTTTCTTTTTATTTTTTATTTTTATTTTTTCCTTCTCTTTTCAAAGGCATACCTTAAAAAATGAGATGAAGTAGGTCCATAGGGTCCTTCAATGGAGACTGCGAGATGGTCCAAAGACGAAGTTGAAGCGAGTGTTTGGTAAAGCTTTCGGGACCAGCTTCCCTCACTTTTGATGACAACACTTAGCTTCTCTGGCTCCGTATTACAATTGGAGATCACAGTGAAAGGGTGCCATTGAAGCTTTGAAATGCTAGGGACATTGATGAACACAATGCTTGTAGGAGTATAATTTAACCCTGAGAGAAGGAAAACGTGCAGTGTAAAATCATCAGAATAAGTTGAAAAAAAAAAAAAAAAAAAAAAATAAGAAAAAAGTAGTTGAAACACGACATAATTGAATGACAATTGTTTATTATCACCAGTGCTCTTGGAGAAGTTCAGCTCGGTGGCTTCACAAGGTAGAAGACGTGCAGAAACAAGTCGAACTTTTTGCCATGATTGCAAGAATCGCAAGTATCGATCAATCAGGAAGAGGAAAACACCAGGAAGAATAGTGCAGAAGTAGGGGATTCCTACGTGCAATAGATAGAAGAAGAGATATAGGGTGTAGAGGTGATGAGTGTAGAAGAAGAGCTCGAACATCTTTCTTCTTATGCGGGGGATGCTCGTCACCCACATTGCCAATGCAAAGACAAAAGCAATCTCTCCAGCCACATTTGACACCCAAGTTTTACTCCATTCTAGCATCTGCATTGCCGGTTTAATTAATGTTTTGACTTAGAAAGTTATCTCAATTCACAATATTGAGAACAAGCTAGGGGAGTGGTAGCATGAAGATAGAAAACCACTACCATAACATTTAACAAGTTAATAAATTATCAATAAAAAAGCTAAATGCTTATGTAAGAATTATTGCAAATAATAAATAATAGAATAGCTTGAATTCTGCTAAACTCTTAGAGCCTGTTGGCAGCCACATGTAATGTAATCATTTCATTTCAAATTTCCAAGGCATTTGTTGCCATAAAGTGATGGTTCAAAATGAACTCATTCAGATTTATACTGATTTGTTAAATAAAATTATAAA
>JAOXJP010140320.1:0-27368 GCA_025762735.1 Platanus orientalis | reverse complement strand
GCGTAATGCCTATGTTTTATCCATTTTAAAAAATAGGCGTTGGGTTAACAAATGGGTGTTAGCTTAAAAAACAAGTGTTGGGTTAATAAACAGGCGTTGAGTTAACAAACAGGCGTTTAGGCTTGAGAGATAGATTTTTCATTTTTGATTTTCTTGATTATTTTTGTTTTGCTTTCGATTCTTTTTGCTTCCAAACATTGTTCTAACATATTTTAATTTGTTTCTTGTAGAGTAGAGGGATAGTGCAGCACCACGGCTCGTGGTCCGGGGTCTTAGGATTGTGTAGCCGGATGTGCTCAAATGTTTGGGAGAGGGTTGTGGCCATGGGTTTTGGCCGTTTCTTGAGTTTCCTGATGCTATCGGCTGACAAGGCATTACTAATGGCTCTTGTAGAGAGGTGTTCCCCCATTACACAGACTTTCCACCTTCCGATGGGGGAAATTAGGGTGCCTCCAATTGATTTCTTCATGATGATTGGACTTTCTATGGATGGCACCCCTCTACCTAGCTCGAAGGATTTTGATGCTGAGTTGGTGGCTCACTACATTGGGCCACAACCTGTCGTATAGTACAAGGGCACTAAGGGTGTCCTTCTATCGTGGTTCAAGAAGGACTACATCTGGGCCACCAATGCGAATACATCAACAAAGAAGGCATATTCCACCCGAGCCTTCCTACTGTATATGTTGACCCACTCAATCATTTACGGGAAGAGCAATGGAGTTTACTTCTACTTGTTGCCGACTTTGGAGAACGTAGACTTGGTCGCCATGCGGAGTTGGGGTGGATTTTCCCTCGGGTAGATGTACCTTAATATGAGTGAGATTTCGACCTGACATAGCCCCTATACCTTTGTGGGCCTATGCTTTCTATGGGAGGTACGACTTTTTATTTTCTATTTGTTTTCTTTCATTATTTATATTGTATTCAGTTTTAATTCTTTCTTTTTTTCTTTCTTTTACAAGTGTGGTGCTATGAGCATTTCTCCTCCTTGGCCCCTAGGTGGAAGGGCAAGGAAGTACTCCATTTCCCTTGTGTGGTGAGATGGAAGACTACCCACCACAAGACTCGGAAGTGGCACCCATAGCGAGATATCGGTCTTTCAACTTAAGTTAGACCACTTGACAGTTGACCAAGTAAATACATAATGTTTATTTTAATCTTATCTCATCATTCCTTTTGTAAATCATTCTCTAAACTCTATTGTGTTTGTGCAGGTTAAGTGGTGCCCATGAACCCATTAGGCTTTGTAGGCCGCTGATGCTATAGCCCAAGCCTTGGTTTGGAGGTGGTCTTGCAAAAGGGTGATGCTAATGGCTTTGGGCGAGGTGACTGTATACCTCGGTGAGAGGTGTTGGCACTAGGTCAAGGGTGGGGCAGAGGAGTTTGTAGTCCCACACTCACCTCCCCAGGTGAAAGGGAGTGAGCGAGCCACCGACCAAGGGGAGAAGGGCATTGAGTCCTTAGGATTCCAGGACTAGGCTAGGGATTATCATGAGTGGTGGGCCACTCAAACTTCTGGGCCTTTAGGTGGGCCCATGGAGCCTCCGATGAGTTGTATTTATTTTGTTTTACTTTTGAAAGGCATTTTATTTGTTACTTTTGTTTCTTTTTGAAAATTTGACATTACTTGCTTAGTTTTTTATAGGCTATTGCTGCATAGCCCCTAATGGAGTCAACACCACCCGTCCGGCGAGGGTGGAAGAGGAGAGTGCCCCCAGCTAAGCCCGACTTGCTGGACCTGATCCCTAAGGTGGTACCCATAACCGACCTCAAGGGTGGGGTCACTGAGGAGGCTTTACCCGAAGCTAAGACTTCTATGAGCTGGGTGCCCCTTGAGGTGGTGACCTAGGTATGGATTGAATTTTTTTGATTGTTTTAGCATTTTTCTTGACAAAGTGTTGTGTATTTACATAGGTTTCTAGGGAGGTGTACCTCGGTGCCCTCCAAACATTGGCTAGGTGCTTTGCCCTGGTAGGGCAAAGCACCAAGCCCATTTAATTAAGGTTGCTACCTTGAGGGTGGCCCAGGGGCAGGCTATAGAGGAGGTAAGATATTATGATATTTGAGATTTTTTTTTAATATTTCTTTTAAACAGGTTCTGACATGTGTTTTATTTGGTGTTTACAAAGATAGGTCCCCGTTCTAGGGGAGATAGACGGTGTGGCTGAGGACACTGAGATGCCCTTTGCTGAGCCCAAGGTGAAGTGACCAAGAGGAGAGCAGATTTGGGGAGGGCAGCCCGAGAGAGAGCAGCCCACAGGAGAGCCCGAAGTCAGTGAGGAGTGGACTACGAGAGAGCATGAGACTAGTAGAGAGCCTGAGGTACATACTGAGGTACCTGAGATGCACATGGAGTTGGTTCCTAGTGGTGTAGTGGAGGTGACTCCTCTACGGGTTGATGACAGCCCTCTAGGGATGAGACCTAACACCCTTGGTGTTCATGGTACTGCATCCTCTCGTTGGGGCAAAGGCTACTTGAGGAAGAAGATGATGGGTAGGAAGGTGACCATGGAGTTTGTGGACAATGACTCAGATGACTGATTAAGGGGCTGGACTCTCTTTCTTTTTTTTTTTTTACATTTTGTTTATTGAGGCGGTGTAATTAAACACATTTTTTGGTTGATGGGTTGTATAGATTAACCCGAGATAACTTTATACATGTTTTGAGATTTTTATCTTTTGTTAAACTGAACGGATATTGTAATTAGATTGGTTTATATATTTTAATCACTTGAGGATGGTTTTTATTCATTTTCTATGCTTTTCATGGTTTGATTCACTTGTGTAATATTTATGCAACCTATGCTATCACGTTACATATATTATGCGAAAAGGGTGAGAGATATTCAAATTTAGACAAGATGGTAAAATTTGGACCTAATTATCTAAAAAAATAATTTAGACTAATTTTATAAAATCGTACATGAATTCCTGGTTCCATTTTATTCAACCATGTAGGCAATCAATCAAAATCACAACAAATAAACTTAAAGCTAGACCTCTAAGCTATTGAGTGTAGCCTAATAACTCTAACCTGAAAATGACTAAATATGCATGTTTCTTCGAGATTCAACAAGATAGTGTGTACCAGTCGAAACACCTACTTGAAAAAGATCGGATCAAGTGATGATAACTGGCTAGGGTAACTCGGAATGGCTGCGCTGACAAAAGTAGCAACTACTCAGACGTTATTCCCATCCTATGTGGTAATCTAATGTCGGTCCATTGGTGGGTAATGACCTAGATAAGGTAAAATGATAGTGATATATTGGTGCAATGTCATGTCATATGACTCATTTTGTGCAAAATAGAAAATAATAGAGATGTATTCATATAAGTTGTTCAGATGTGAATTTTGGTCCTACTAACTTATTCAAGCTGCCCTAAAGCTATGTGAACATGTTTTCTATCCTATGCATGTCAATTTGGAGTGAATGTTAAAGATGGAGTATTATCCTAACTAACTAATGGAGTGACCTAAGTTTAATCCAAAGCAAGTAGACAAATGTAGACATGTGAGAAAGCAAGTAGACATGTGAGAAAGTAAGTAGATATGTGAGAAAGAAAGTAGTGAACATAAACTAAAACTCATACATGTGGAGATTAAACGAGTCCCTAGTGGAATCCCCATTTTGTGGACATCGGCCGTTCAGGACCCAAGGGGGATTCCCCCCTTTTACGGCCCACCCGTGGTCTCTGGGGCCTAGTTCTTTGGCGAGTGATGCTGGTGCATGAAATGTTACTAAGCCTCTAACGGGAAGGTTAGGATTTTCTGGGAGTTGCCACTAACTCAGGATTAACCGATAGAGTTAGGCATTGGCTCTCCTCTTTAAGTGAAGATGAGAAGTCTAGACCCAAAGGTTTAGGGGTTTAACTCCTAGTACTAGTTTGAGTTCCTAAGACTTAAGATAAGTTGTTTGGTTGCATTTAGGGAAGGTACTAGACATCCTAAATACAGGCCTTTTTAAGGTGGCTTCTCCTATTCATATGAGTTTTAATCCTACGTCCATTTCTATGACTTGTTAAGTGTGAATTAAAATGTCTACATCTTATTTAATTTGAGTTAGAGGTTTGTTGATTTTTGCTCAGGCCTAACACCTATTTGTTCTCTCAATGCCTAATTTTCATTGCCCGATTTTTATTTAGGGTATAAACAGGCATTGGATAATGAACAACTCAAGATCTGTCTTTAAATTCATCATATTCTAGATATAGGAGACCTCTCATGGGTTTAGTCTTTAGAGGGATGATAGACCCCTCCAAATGGCTTATTGTTTGACTTTTTAGAGTCAAATGTTAACCCTAAGAGAAAGGGGAGAAAAGAGAAAAAGGTGAATTTTTCTGGTTTATAGGCCTAATGCATTTATCACCTCAACGCTTGCTTTTCTAACGATTGAATTTAATTCAGAGTGAAAAATAGGTGTTGGGAAATCTGATTAGATTATCACCTTTGTACAATCTTTTGGGACGGTTTGGTGGGTCTCAACAGTGTGGGATCCATGGTTTGAGGAAGGGAACATCTCCTAGCATGTTGTGTAACCCCAAAGGCCCTAGGTACAAGCTCTGTGGAGATGTGATCTCCCAAAGTGACCTCATAGTCATCTGTCGTAGGACTAATGCCTTTTTTTTTTTGTCTAATGCCTGTTTGTTTAATGCTTGAAGTTAATTAAGGGAAGAAATAGGCATTGGGTATTGAAACAATAGCCAAATGGATTCTTGGGTCACCATAGTGTGCCTAGAGGGGTGAGACCTCTCTTGGGTATTGACACATGTCCTAGGGGTGACTCACACTCAGAGGATTTTTGAAAAAGAATAAATAGTAAGGCCTAGCCTTAACGCCTGAAAGTCATTCCAATACCTATTTTTTAACAAACAGACATTAGGATAGAAATGAGGGCCCACAGAGGTGCTCATGACAGGATCAACTCCTAGAGGGTATATTTTCCTTGGAATAGGTTAGGAGAATAATTAGGACTCCCTAGGGTGGGTCCCAGATCCCAACGCCTATTTATTCTTCTAACGCCTATTTGTTCAACACTTGTTTTTAATTCTCTTAAAAAACAAGCGTTAGTTACTGGGAGAAAATCTAGCAACTAGATTTCTCAATTTTGGTGCACTTAAAGTTTTGTAAAAATTATAAAATTAAGCATGATAACAAGGGAGATATATATGCACAGGTCATAAATTCATGATATTACATACAAAACATGGCTATCTAGAGGCCTTCCATAGGTCATAAATTCATGATATTACATACAAAACATGGCTAATATGTCTAGCCTAACATAGTCAAATTTAGGCTTAATCAGCCTTCTACAAAAGTCACAATAAATTCAGCATGATAACATGTAAAAAATAGAAGCAAGTATAAACTATTGAGCCTCTACTATGTAACTGAACTTATAACAGGATTCTAGTTTAAAATTGACAGCATGACAACAACTAATTGAGATGTGTTGAGAAAGGAGGAATGAGTTAGACTAGGGTTTATGCTTACCTTGGCTAGGGTTGATGCAAACTTTCTTAAATCACCTTCTTCTTCCTCTTTTCCTCTTAGAATTAGGGTTTTGGTAGCCAACCCTAGGTATCACGAAATAGCCCCAATTATGCATCATGGATGATTGGGATTGATCCTAAGGGTTGCTAGGTGGAGGGTGGAGATGAGTTTAGTAAAAGTGAGGTGAAGGCTCACATTTAGCATGAGATGTATGGGTGACACTTATGCTAAGGGGTTAGACAAGTGTCTAAGTATTTTGGATAGATGGATGGTTAGGATTAACTTGGGCTAGCTAAATGGAGGGTGGGGATGAGAGAGGGTTAGTTTACATGCATTGGTTGGCTGTACAAAGAAAGGTAGGTTAGATGTCATTTGATAGGTGTAGGTTTATTGCCAAAATCAAGGGTGGGACATCAAGGTACTATTTGGAGAGTCATGAGTGGGACCTTAGGGATGTAAAATTCAGCTCCTAGATCTAAGGGTGAGGGGTAAGGGTGCACTAGAGAAGATGTTCATCCAATGGTAAGTAATTTAGCCTTAAGGTGTGAATAACTTAATTCCACTAATGAGCCTAAATGCCTTAAGGCTTTAGCTCACTAATGTATAATGATTATTTTATGATTTTCCATACCTTCACTGTGTGGCCCCTTTCCCTGGCTCTTGGGCTTGGAATTGGGAGAACTCAATGTTTGGTTTTGAAGTATCCGATGATCCGGTTCCAATGGGCCAGTCGGGAGTAAATTATGATAAGTGCAAGGGGGTAAAATCAGGGTTTTTCCGTCCTAAAAAAGATTGCGGGACATTTTGGAAGGTCAAGGGGTAAAACTGATCTTAGAAATTGTCTAATGAAAGTTAACCCTTGATTCAGGTGAACCATAGCCTTTGACCATGCTGAATTTCAATACTCGAGTTGAGAACTGCGCAAAAAATACCTGTTTGGTCACACAAGGATTTCTTAATAGGAACAACTCCTGTATTTTATGTGGGTCTCTTCTTTGAGCTATACTTAGAGGTTTTAAAGCTTAAGGAATATTAGGAGTACAAGAACTGATAGACTGATCATTAGATTCTCAGGCAGTCATCAAGGGATTCACGAAACAAAGTCATTTGCCAAGATCGGGATTTTGTAGTCGCCTGAAAGTGGGGAGAAATAAATTGTTAGACTTCCTCCATTATACCATCTTGTAAAATGGTCTTTTGAAGATAAGGCAGAGACCGAACAAATGAGCCTGACCTTGCCCTATTCTGAGTTCGGGAGAATCTTTGCGAGAATTCCGTGTAACAAACACAAACGAAGCGGCATTTTTGTCTTGAGCAAAAAGTGATGGTGTGGGGTCTGTGGATCTCATAACCTAGTGAAAATTTGATACTTTGAAGGCACTGAAAATATAAGGATGTGGCCACTGACAAACTGAATTTGTGAGTTCGGATGAGCTCCCAGAAGTCAGTTGATCACCCGATCCCCGATACGGTATTACTACTCTTTTTGGAGTAAATGAGGGAATCCGCTTAGATAAGTTCCACGAAAGCTCATGTCCCTTAGATAGTTTTTTTAAGGTTTTGCAATTTTGGAGAGATGGTCATTAACTAATCATGATTTAGATAACCGAGGAACAAGCTGGCTCCATGAGTGGAATGGGATTAGGACTGCTTTTTGATATTTTTTGGGGGAGGTTTGATATTATGCCTAAACTTGAGATATCAAAGTCCTTTTCTTGTACTTGAGGATTTAAAGCTAGGATCAGGGGCAAAATATGGTCATTGTCCTTTTAATGGTCACTTTCAGGTTTGGGTTAACCTAGATTGAGGGCTTGATTGTTGCCAGTCTTGATGAGGGTCGGCTCTATGATGAGTTTCTTGAAGTTGGGAGAGGTAGGGGTGCACAGTGTTTAAAATTGTATCATCCTGATGGTGAGGGAGGTTCTAGGGATCCTTTGAGGGTCGAGGGGTGAATTCTTAGAAGTGAAAAGGGTAAAATGGTAATTTTTTATCTACTGGTCAAAAAATGAGAAAATGAGAGTTCTTCATCTGCGATGCTTCACGACTGGAAGGCTTATATAGACAAGGGAATTTTAGTGATCTGAATGATAAATAGTGAGTTATGGGCCTTTGAAGGCAAAAGGGTAAAATAGTAATTTTTTCACCTATGATGCTTTTCTGACGAAAGGCTTATGGAGGTTGAAAAAATTACAAACAACATAAGTGGGTTCTTGAATGTGGATCCTCAAAGTCCTGTTGATGCTCCTGTGAGAGAATAGGGTTTGTCTTGAAATGGTGCATTTCGAGCTGTAATGAGATGTTTTGACTAGTTCATTGCGACTAAAGTATCTGGAAAGACTTCTTTGGGCATGCCTAACCTCCTAGAGTCCAAGTTTGCTCTTCCTAAGTCAAGGGTGCCTAGAGTCTTAATGCCTAAATATTGTTATGCCGTCTTTATGCTATCACGACCCAAGTCAAAATTTGGGTGTTAACAATGATGTTGGCATAAGACTAGCAAGTGTGGCACTTCTTTACATATAGACAACAATCTATTTCCATTGTTGATTAGTAGTAGCCTAGTCGAATAATCTTCTTGGCAGGCATGATGCCATTCATGTGTGGGCCGCACTCTTCTCCACAGATATCTTCAATGATAATGGAAGCTTCAGCTTCGTCAGCACATCTCATAAGGACATGATGAGGGGACTTCTTTTACAGAGTCCCACCATGCAAAACAAATTAAGTTGATAATCTCCACAGAGCCCACTGATCATTCTTGGAAGCCAAAGATGAAAGAGTCTGATCTTCTAGATAATTCTTGATGTCGAGGAACCACTACTCCTTGTTCTAATTAGTAGTTGTAATCTACAGGCAATAAGCTAGCTCATTCTCTACTCAATCTTAATTAGTGTCATGTCAGCCCCTTGAGGGATGTCAATCATTGAAGCTAGCATAGCCAAAGCATCTGTAAAGCTATTCTTTTTTCTGCCAAGGTAGTCGAAAGTTAGATATTTAAAGTTCTTGGATAGGATTTGTAGACATTCATGGTAGTCTAAGAACTTCTTCTCTCAGATGAACAAGCCTCAGGTTGCTTTGAAGATGACAAGTGCTGTGTCTCCATAGACTTCTAGTTCATTAATGCCAAGGTCAATGGCTGCTTTCAGACCAATGATGTAATCTTCATATTCGACCATGTAGTTGGTGCATAGGAAGTGTAGCCTTACGACGATTGGAATGAGGATACCTGTAGGGGAAATGAGCACGGCACTAATCCCATAGCCTAGTTGATTGATGGCTCTATTGAAGCTCATCTTCCATCTAACTATCTTGCATAACTCGACTTCAACAGAAAGTATGTGTTCATCTAGGACGTCAAATTTTAAGGATGAAGATTCATCTATTGGTCTATCTACTAGGAAATCGACTATGGCTTGTCCCTTGATAGCTTTCTGTGAAACATATGTGAAGTCGAACTTGGATAACATCATGAGCTATTGAGTAGTTCTTCCTATAGTTATAGGTTTCTCAAATAGATGCTTGATGGGGTTTATCCGAGAAATCAAGAATCCTTTGTATGAGAGGTAGTGTTGAAGTCTCTTGGTGATGTAGACTAGAGATAGGTAGGTTTTCTTGAGAGGTGTGTATCTAGTTTTGTAGTCGATGAAATGCTTACTCAGATAGTAGATAGTTTATTCCTTCTTCCCTATCTTGTCATGCTGTCCTAGCATGCATCCCATGGAGTAGTCATGTATAGTTAAATATAGGACCAATGGGTGGTCTGGCTTTGGAGAGACTAATACAAGTGGGCTTAGCAGATAGTTATTGACCTTGTCAAATGCAATCTGGCAGTCGATGTTCCATTGGGTTGGAACGTTCTTCCTCAATAGTTTGAACAAGGGCTCACAGATAGGAATGAGCTAAGCAGTGAAGTGACTGATGTATTGGATATGGCCTAAGAAACTGCATACATATTTCTTCGTGCAAGGTGTAGGCATTCCAATGATTGCCTTGGCCATAAAGGGATCAATCACTATGTCTCTCTCACTGATGATGAAGCCTACCAATTTCCCATGGGAGGCTCCAAATATGCACTTGTTTAGGTTCAACTTCAATCTGTACTTTTTGAGATGGGCAAATAGCTTCTGTAGATAGGTTAAATGATCTTCTTTGTGACGGGATTTGACAAACATGTCAACATAGACTTCCATCTCTTTGTTGATTATGTCATGGAAGAGGGTAGTCATGGCCCGCTGATAGGTTGCCCCTGCATTCTTGAGGCCGAAGGGCATTACTTTGTAGCAGAATGTACCTCTAGGGGTTTTGAAAGTAGTCTTCTCATGGTCTTTTATAGACATCCTGATTTGATTGTAGCCTAAGAATCCATCCATGAAGGAAATCATCTCATGTTTGACAATATTGTTTATGAGTACATCAATGTGGGGTAAAGAAAAGTCAACTTCGGGACTAGCTTTGTTTAGGTCTTTATACTATATACACATTCAGACCTTGCCATCATTCTTGGGTACAAGGACAATGTTGGCTAACCATTGGGGATATTGGACAGATAAAAGGAAGCCTGCATCTAATTGCTTTTGGATTTCTTCTTTGAGGTTTAGGGACCATTCTAGTCTTAGATGCCTAGGCTTTTGCTTGATGGGATGAATTTCTGGGTTAGTGGGAAGCTTATGGGTAACAAGGTATGTGTCCAAACCAGGCATGTCTGCATAAGTCCATGCAAAGATGTCTATGTATTCTCTAAGCAAGTTCAACAAGGCATGCCCTAGATCTGAAGTGCTGGGGGTCCCAATTTTTACGACTCTAACCATGGTTTCTGACCCAAGATTGACTTCTTGGAGGTCATCGATCGATGGAAGGTTCTGGTTCTCTTGGTGTTTGAAGGCCTTGATCACCTTTTTTGGCATTACTTCTTCATCATTCCATTCCTCTTGTTCCTATTTTTAAAAGAAAAAGCTTTTAGTATTTATTTATATAAAAAAGGGTATGTAATACCTGAAGAGCAATTGTACTTGGAATTAGCTCCAAGTTTTATACATACTCGATGTTTGCACTGATCATAAGCTTAGGAAAGCTTGTTCAGCAGGGATCAAGTCGGATGTAGTTTTGGTCTCGGAGTGGATCAAATTTACATTTTTTTTAAAAGCAGCTGAGCCTGAAGTTACTTCTTAGATTGATAACATACTTAACCTTTATCATAAGTGCTTTTGAAAATATTGGTTTATCAAGATTAAGCCGCACATAGTTCTTTGATTACAAGGGTAAGGAAACAGAAAGATTTTTTTTTACAAAAAGTGACCGTGCCTAAAGCTGTGTCTCAAGTTGCCTATGTACCCCTTACAAGTGCACTAGTTGAATGCTTCGACAATTCAAGAGTTATTAGGGATCAAGTCTAAGGTGCAAAGGAAAGACTAAAAAACTTTTCTTAAAAAAACAAAATAGGAGTAAAGAAGTTGACTTCACCTAGACTTCTTTCCCAATCAATCAACGCATAACCTAGTCCTGATACTCTACTACTATGGAGTTGGCTTGTCCGGTCTGCTCTACGGCTTCTATGGGTACCCATATTTCTGGCACGTTGGCCTAGTCAGGGTCAAACTCTTCTAGGTCTAACTCTCCACTCACAATAACTAATTGGATTGCTTCTCTAACATTGCATGGGAGAGAGTAGACTTAGAGGAATTTGGTTGTCCTCCCTATATTTTGAGGTGTTGGGGGTTAAACTTTCCCCAACCTTAGGGACGGATAGCATAGGGTTGAGAAGATGGGTGTAAGGAGCAACCTCAAGATGGTAGGCAGAGTGTTGACCTATGGTTGGAGGTGGAATTATGACTAGTTCTGCTGACATGTGCTCTGTGCTGGTGTGGGATGGTATTTTCTAGGTTGATTCTTCAGTGAGTAAGGTGACACAAGTCTTGGATAGTTCAGAAGCTGATACAAAATGTTGTGCGATTTTGTAGCCAACTTTCTTCTTCTTGTTTTTCTTGAGTAGATGCTTATTCAATGGTTTGAACCATAGGCCTACCTTATATGGCACTCTGATAGCTTTAATGGGGTTCTTTCTTCCTTGAGAATATTTTCCCATGCCTTTGTTTGGATCAAACCTCATCTTGGCCATCATTTTGAACTTTGGAGGAAGAATTTTAACCTTCCTTTTCAGTTCTGCTGCTTTTTTTGTGTGCACAACTTCGAATTGGTATAAAGTGAAAGTGTTTGGGGATTGTAAACTTTAGACTCCTAGTATTTTCTGTCCTATCATTGTGATGACATCTATATCTGCTAGTACTATGATAACTTCATCATTGGTACAGATATTGTGTCCAATATATCTGCTAGTACATGGGTTGGGTTTCACACAGTTTGGGAGAAGCCCTAATGTGTCCAATGTATCCTTGGTACAGATATTCAATGTAGATCTATTGTCTACCAAGATAAGGGGGATGCAGATGTCTAAGTGGCGTGTTCTGATGTAGATGACCTTGTGTACAGTGTCACCTTCTAGGATTTCATCCTCTGAGAATATGATGATGCAGGGTGTGGATGCTCTAGCTACCATGTTTCCAACCTGTCCAGTGTGATCGAGGCGTCCACAAAGGACTTTCTGAATATGCTCAAAAATCTCTCCCTGTGTTGTTCTGATGTCAATAGAAGGCCCAAGATGGAGACCTGTGCTGGTGTCTTGGATGATTGCTTAATCAAGAACATGTGAGACTTCCAAATGGCTGCCTAAAAGATCTCGTTCTCTTAATTTTTCTTTACTTCTCTAACCTTTTTCTTTGTTTCTATCTTAACTTCTTCCTCTATCATTTTCTCTTTCCCTTTGGCCTCATGATGCAGATATGAGATCGGCTTGGAGACCCTGCCTGATTGGGTAATAAAGGCTATGAGCTCATCCAGCTTGGCCTTCGAATATTTAGGATCTATCACTTCCCCGACTAGATAACCCAAGGGGACTTGGTTCAGTAGGTATTGGATTCTGGTAGGTAGGGGAATAGTGATGACTTAGTGAGAGGATGATAGGTCAATGAGTTGGGCATATAACAATGGTGGTGGAATGATATGGGGGGATGAAAATGGGTCATGAGTTGTTCGACCTTCCCCGTATATGTTTACATCAGGGGGAAGGACTGTCATTGGGCTACTTAAGGCTGGTTCCCACATATGCATGAGCAAGTGCTCATATTTAGGATGGGGAATGGGCTCTAGGAAGTATCCATTACACTTGATTTATGTCGAGTAAGAAGATAACTTTCTTGGGACACTCGATCTTCTATAGGAAGAGCGACAGGGTTTACTTCTACATGTTGCCTGCCTTGGAGGATTTGGACCTCGTGGCCACACAGAGTTCGGCTAGTTAGAGCCCTCATGCCTTTGTCGGCCTATGCTTTCTATAGGAGGTATGACTTTGTTTTGTTTGTTTTCTTTCAATTTTTTACTTTTTGATACTTCATTTAATTTTAACTTTGTCTTGTTCTCTATTATTATTATTATTATTATTATATATTTTTTTATAGGTGTGGTGCTATGAGCACTTACCCTCCTTGGCCCTTAGGTGGAGGGATGAGGAGGTACTCCACTTCCCTTGTGTGACAAGGTGGAAGGCCACCCACCACAAGACCCAGAAGTTGATCTCGGCTTTTCGATGTGAGTTAGATCTTCACACAGTCGACCAGGTAAGTACACTATGGTTTTCTTGATCTTGTTCATTATCTATATATTTTTTTGTGTAAATCATTTTCTAAACTCTATTATGCTTATGCAAATCAAGTGGGGCCCATGGACTCGTTGGACTTTGGAGGCAATGATGCCACAGACCACAGCTCGGCTTGAGGTTGGTCTCGCCAAAGGATGGTGCTGGTGGCTTTGGGTGAGGTGACCATCTACCTTGGTGAGAGGTGTTGACAATACATTGAGGTGGGGTAGAAGAGTTTGTAGTCCCGCACTCACCCCCATGAGGTTTTGATACTGAGGGGGCCACTAGTCGAGGGGATGAGGTCATCGAGGCCACAATATTCTTAAATTAGGCCCGAGATTATCATGAGTGGTGGGCCACTCAGACTTGTGAGCCCTTGAGCAGGCCCGTTGAGCCTCTGGTAAGTGTTGTTGAGTTTATTTTTTATTTCTTGAAAGATAGTTTAATTTGTTTTATTTCTTTTTTGAAAATTTGACTACACTTGCTTATTTTTAACAAGCCACTACTACTCAGCCCCTAGAGGAGCCCGCACCTCCAATCTAGAGAGGGAGGAAGAGGAGAGTTCCCCTTGCTAAGCCCAACCTGATGGGCATGGTGCCTGAGGTAGTGGTTGTGACTTACCCTGAGGGTGGGGTCAGTGAGAAGCCTTTGCTAGAGGCGGAGCTTCCAAAGGGTTTAATGCCCCCTAAGGGGATGACTTAGGTATGATTTGGTTTGTTTTAACTTTCTTTGAAACTTTATGTATTTGTTCTTCGTTTTTGTTTTTTTACCAATCCTTATGTACTTAGTAGGTTTCTAGGGAGGTGTACCTCAGTGCCCTCCAGAAATTGGCTAGGTGTTTTGCCCTAGTAGGGAGAAAGCACCAAGCCCACCTATTTGAGGTTGCGGCCTTAAAGGCCACACATCGAGATGACGTAGAGAAGGTAATCACATCACAACTTTTTTTATTATTTAATTTTTTGTTTATCTTTTATGGTTTTGACGTACGCATTTGGTTTTGTAGTTATAAAGACAAATCCTTGTCCCAGGGGACACGAGATGTGTTAGAGACACCAAGATGCCTTCTAATGAGTGCAAGGTAGAGGGAGTAGTGGGAGAGTAGACTGGGGAGGAGTAGCCTAAGGGAGAGCAGCCTACAGGAGAGCCCAAGGTCAACAGGGAGCAGATTGTGGGAGAGCTTGAGACTAGTGGAGAGCCTGAGGTATAGACAACATTGGTTCCTAGTGGTGTGCTGATAGTGGCTCCCCTACAGGTTGATAAGAGTCCTTTGGGGATGAGACCTGATGTCCTTGGGGTTCGTGGCACTACGCCCTCTCGCTGGGGCAGAGGCTACTCTAAGAAGAAGAAGATGGGCTGGAAGGGGATAGTGTACTATGTTGGCAGCAGTTCGGATGAGTGACTAGGGGGATGGACTTTTTAAAAAAAAATTTCTTCTTTATTCATTGTGGGGGTGTAATTAACATTTTTGGTTGATGGGTTGTACATGTTGACCCTTTTAGACATGTTTTGGGTTTTTTATTTAGTTTACTTGGAAGATGCTGTAACTCAAATTGGTTATATATTTTAGTCACTTGAGGGTGACTTTTATTTATTTTCTTTGCTTTCTCATGGTTTGATTTACTTGTGGAATGTCTATACAATCTTTGCTATCGTGTTATATATACTACACAAAAGGGGTGAAAGATATTCAAATTTAGATAAGAAGGTAAAATCCGGACCTAATTGTTAGGTCTATGTATTTTCAATGTCCATGCACAAAACAAAATGTGTATATGTAGGGGATATGTGTATAGGACTTTATATGCAAACTGTATACATATGTAAGTCCAATTGTTAGAGTCTGGGAAAGCACCAAGAAGATGGACTTGAAGCCAGAATGACCATGCCAAAGAGACTCAAGCATCATAGAAGAATCCCAAGTCTCAAGTGCAACGTACCTCAAGGAAGCCAACACATCAATTTCATGCACAGGAAGGTGAATTAGGTATATGAGACCAAATGGTAGGTGTGTGTGTGTGCTCACAAAACCTCGAGACTATGGTTGACCCTAGGAATCACTTAGAAGACTTAATTAGGGTCTAATTGAAATGCGCAAAGAGCCCAATGCTAAAAAGAATGGAAAGGGCTCATTGGAGAAGAAGTGTCTATGTTGACTAGTGATGTTTATGTTAGTAATTTTTGAGGTAACTTCCAAGCACTCCCTTAATCACCTCAGTAGAAATTAGACTACAATCCATATATGTATGGAAAATCTAGAATTCTACTTTCCAACAAAAGAAACAGCGAAGGATTTTGAGTTTTCTAGAGATAGTTATAGCAGTTTTACCCAGAGGTGTCTGTGCCGAAAAATAGGGGATCTGGGGCACCCGCGAATACTTTAAGGCTCCCGAACTGGGGTACTTGGGGCACCCATGAACAGTTTAGGGCTCCTGAGATGGGGTACCTAGGGCGCCTGAGTGCTATTGAGGGCACCCTGCCTAAGATTCCAGAAAACTAAAGTTCTAGAATTTGCCTGGGGCGCCCAGGGTGGTGTACCTGGGGCACCGTGGAGTAATGGGGCTCGCCCGAGGTCCCAATGGTCAAAATTCTAAATGTTGGTTTTTGACCATTGGGGAATTTGGGAGGCCTTAGCTTGCCTATATGAGGTTGGAACATGTCCCAAATGGGAAAAAGACTCTCCCATAACTCCTCTATGACATTCTTGTTCATTCCAATAATAAAAATCATTTTAAAACCATCTTTACACATGAAAGTGTTCTTGAGCTAGATAGGTAAATCATCAAAGAGGAGAACAAGCAAGTCTTGAGAGAAAAATATTAGATCAATCATCATCCAAGACTTGAAGAATAGCCCTTGAAGCATTCAAGGAGCCTTAGAGAGCAAGAGCACAATTTGGGAAATCTTATAGAGAATTCTCTACACCAGGTGTGAAGACCATAGTCATATTTGCCTATTGAGAGGCTGAGCACCACTATCATTTACTTCATTTTCATTACTTGTGTACGTCCGCCAGAGACACCAAACTCGTGAGCACTTGCCAAAGACACCAAGTGAGAAGTCACCTCTATCGGAGACACTAGAGGTAAGGTCTTGTTGATGTACCTTGTAATAGTTAGTAGTTAACTATTAATGAAATCAACATGCCCCCAGAGTGGGCATTGGAGAGTGGATGTAGGCCTGTGTGCCGAACCACTATAAACACTTGTGTCTTTATATTGCATGCTTTGTGATTGTTCTTTAATTTCTATATCATAAATAAGCACAAACATCTAGGCCATAATTAAATTTGCAAATCACACTAATTGAGCACACTTGCATACTTAGTTTGCAATTCATAGAGAACTGATCACCTTAGTGTTTACATTTATGTTGATTATGCTAAATTTCCCGACACACTAAATTTTCATAAACACGAATAAGCATCTAGGCTTTAGTGAATTTGCAAATTGGTTAATCTATCATTTAAGATTAATTGAACATCTTGTAAAGTATATTGAATTTGCAATTCATTATTTACAGATCACTTTAGGACTTCATTCAAAGTACTAAACTTAAGAGATCATATTGAGGGGTAATTAAAAGTGACTCTAACTAAGGTTAATATAAAATGATTAATCAAACAACCTTAGGGAACTTATTAGCCCTGCTCACGCTCTGCTATAGCTAACACTATAGAGCATCATGGAGCCTCGTGGTCAAGGTTAAGTTCCTTGAAAGTTGATTTACTAATTAAAAGAATTCCACTGCACATTAAGATAAAATTAAGTAAAACAAAAGAGGTTTGAATAACATTAAAAAAGAAACCGAAAAATTGTAAGATTCTAGGAATTTTCACTAATTATCTAAAAAAATAATTTAGACTAACTTTATAAAGTCAGACATGAATTCCTAGTTCTTTTTAATCAATCATGCAAGCAATCAATCAAAATCACGGCAAGCAAGCCTAAAGTTAGACTTCTAAGCTATTAAGTGCAACCTAAGCAACTCTAACCTGAAAATGACTAGATATGCATGTTTATTTGAAATTATATAAGATAGTGTGTACCAGTCGAAACACCTCCCCGAAAAAGATTAGATGATGGGATAATAACTCGCTTGAGTAACTCGGAATGGCCACACTAACATAGCAGTAACTGTTCAAACATTGTTCCCATCCTATGTGGTGATTCAATGTAGGTCTATTGGTGGGTAATGACCTAGATAGGGTAAAATGAATAATGATGTATTGGTGCAATGTCATGTCTTAGGACTCATTTTTTGCAAAGTATAAAATAATAGAGATGTGTTGCATGGTCGTTAATCCTAACCTTGGTGTGCTGATGCCGAGTACAGGAGGGAAAAATGGTTGCTAATCCCCCTCTCTTTGGCGAGAGGTTTAGGTTTTGCTTAAAGTCGCCACCAACTCGGGTTTAACCGGCAGAGTTGGACGTCGGTCCTCCTCATTCTGAAGAGGAGGAGTCTAGATTCGAAAGTCTAGGGATTAACTCCTGATACTTGTCAAGTTCCTAAGATATAGGGTAAGTTGTATGTTTGCACTTGGGGAAGGTGTTAGGCACTCCATATACCCACCTTTTTAGGGTAGCTTTTCCCATTCATATGAGTTTTAATTTTACGTCTATGTCCATGCTTTATTAATTGTGAATTGGAATGTCTAAGCTTTGTTTAGTTTAAATTAAAGATTTGCTGAATTTTCTTAGGCATAACGCCTATTTTTCCAACGCTTGAATTTAATTCAGGGTGAAAAACAGGCATTGGCTTATGAACAATCCTTAAACTGTCCTTAAATTTGCCCTATTCTAAACATAGGAGACCCCTGATTGGTTAGGTTCTTAAAGGGATGGTGGACCCCTCTAAATGGCTTGTTGGTTGACTCCTTAGGGTTAGGTGTTAACCCTAAAGGAAGGGAGAGAAAAGAGAAGAAATTAATTTTTCCGATTTACAAGCCCAACGCCTGTTTTTCCAATGCCTGAAATTTAATTTAGGGTGAAAAACAGACATTGGGGAATCTGACCAGATCAACATTTTTATGCAATATTTAAAGGCGGTTTGGTGGGTCCCAACACTATGGGACCCAGGGTTTGGGGAAAGGGAAATCTTCTAAGGTTACACTATGCAACCTTAGAGATCCTAGGTATAGGCCATGTGGAGATATGTTATCCCAAAGTAGACCATACAGTCATCTGTTATAAGCCTAACACCTATTTTTGAGACTAACGCCTGATTGTTCAATGCCTGAATTTTAATTCAAGGAAAAACAGGAGTTGGGTGTTATAGCAATAGCCAGTTTGGGTTTGTGGGCTACCACAGTGGTGCCCTAAGGGGTGGGGTTTCTCCTCAATCTTGACACTAACCCTAGGGAAAACTCACCCTTAACCAATTTTTTTTAAATATGATTTTTAGGGCCTAGGCTCAATGCCTGAAAGTCACTCCAACACCTAGTTTTAAATTCAGGTGTTGGGATAGAAAAAATGACCCATGGAGGTGCATATGCACAGGAGTGACTCTCAAAGGCAAAATATGCCATGGGACAGGGCTAGGGGAAAGTCAGGGCTACTTGGGGTGGGTCCCAGATCTCAACGCCTGATTTTTCCTCTAACATCTATTTGTTCAACGCCTATTTTTTAATTCACAAAAAATAGGCATTAGTTATTGGGAGAAAATCTAGTAGCTAGATTTCTCGAGTTTGGAGCCTTTAGGGTTTTACAAAAATCCTAAAATTAAGCATGCTAGCAGGGAATATATAGTGGAACATCATATAAAAAATTGGGCTTAAGATCATTCACAGAAAATTCATACTAAAATTAACAAATATTCCCCAAAACTAGGTCTCAAAAGGCCCGAATTTTTGGGTCTATTTAGGGGGCCATCTTTAGGCCTTTCACAACTCCTAAATTCATGAAATTAAATACACAACATCATACATATGTTTAGCATAACATGATTAAATTTGGGCTCAAAAAAACCCTCTACACAAATCACAAAAAATTCAGCATGATAATTGGTTAAAAATAGAAGCAACTAGAGGCTATTGAGCCTCTACTATGTAAACCGAGTTAGGACAGAGTTCTAGCATGAAATTAACAGTATAAAAAAAATATAATTAATATATGTTAGAAAGGGGAGATGAATTTAAGCTTGGTTTAGGCTTATCTTGCCTAGGGTTGATGAAGCTTTGTAATTTTCTTCTTTTTCTTCCTCTTTCTCCCTTAGCAAATTAGGGTTTTTGTTGCCAACCTTTGACTAAACAAAATTGGGGCTATTTATAGCCTAATTGTGCTTCATGGATGGCTGGGATTGATCCTAAGGGTTGCTAGGTGGAGGGTAGAGATGAGTTTAGCAATGTGAGGTGGAGGGCTAACATTTGGCATGAGGTGCATGGGTGACATTTGTGCTAAGGCCATGGACAAGTGGCTTGGGTAAATGAAGGGCTAAGATTGATTTGGGGTTAGTTAAATGAAGGGTGAGGATGAGAGAGTGTTAGTTTACATGGATTGGTGACATGGACAAAGGGGTAGGCTTAGATGCCACTTGATAGGTGTAGATTAGTTGCAAATAACAAGGGTGGGGCATCAAGGTACTATTTGAAGGGACATAAGTGGGACCTTAGGGATGTGAAATTCAAATCCTAGATCTAAGGGTGAGGGGTGAGGATGCACTAGAGAAGATGCTCATCCAAGGGTTGGTAACTTAGCCTTAAGGTGTGAATACCCTTAATTACATTAATGGGTTAAATGCCTTAAGGCTTTAGCTCATTAAGGTGTAATGATTACTTTTTGTCTTTTTCGTACTTTTACTGTGTGACTCTTTTTTGTGGCTCTCAGGCTCAAAATTGAGTGAACTCAGTGTTTGGTTTTGAAGTCTCGAATGCTTTGATCAGAACGGGCTATTCGAAACCAAATTATGATAAGGGTAACGGGTAAAATTGGGGTTTTTCATCCTGAAAATCTTACGAATACATTTTGGAAGGGAAATGAGGTAAAATTAATCTTAGAAATTGTCTGGTAAAAGATGACCCTTGGTTTAGGTGAACCATAGCCTCTGACCACGCTGAATTACGATACTCGTATTAAAAACTGCGTCAAAAATACCTGTTTGGTCATCCAAGAATTTCTTGATGGGAACTGCTCATGTACTTCATGTGGATCTCTGATTTGAGCTGTGCTTGGAGGTTTTAAAGCTTGAGGAATATCGAAACCACAGAAACTAACAGACTAATCATAGGATTCCTGGGTAGTCGTCGGGGGCTTACGAAGCAAAGTCATTCATCAAGATTGGGTTTCTGTAGTCGCTTGAAGATCAGGGAAAACAAGCTGTTAGACTCCCTCTAAAGTACTAGCTTGTGAAATGGTCTTTCAAAGGTAAGGCAAAGGCCAAACAAATGAGCCTAACCTTGTCCCATTTTGAGTTCAAGAGAATCTTTGAGTGAATTCTGATTGTCAAATACGAACTAAGTGGCATGTTCTGCTTTGAGTGGAAATTGATGGTGTGGGACATGGGGATCTCATAATCTGGTGAGAATTTAATACTTTGAAGATATTGGAATTATGAGGATATGGCCACTAACAGACTGAATTTATGAGTTTTGGGTGATCTCCCAAGAGCCGGTTGATTACCCGATCCCTGGTATGGAATTGTTGTTTCTTTTGGAGTAATTAAGAAAATCTACTTTGATAAGTTCCACGAAAGCTAGTGTCCCTTAAACAATTTTTTGAAGGTTCTGTAATTTCAGAGAGATGGACACCAACTGATCTTGATTTGGATAACCAGGGAACACGCTAGCTCCATAGAAGTGGAATGGGATTAGGATGGTCTTTTGATCTTTTGGGGACGATTTGAGATTTTGCCCAGATTCAAGATATCGAAGACCTTTCCTTATATCTAAAGATTTGAAGCTAAGGTTAGGGAAAATGTATGGTCATTGATCATTCAGAATTTAGAGATTCAATGAATCTTTAGAGCTTTTTCAGGGGTCATTTTCAGGTCAGGGTTGACCTAAGTTAGGAGGTTGACTGTTGTCAATCTCGATGAGTGCTAACTCCATAATGAGTTTCTTGAAGTTGGGAGAAACATGAGTGCATAAGGTCTGAAATTACACCATTCTGACAATGAGAGAGGTTTAAGGGTCGAGGGGTGAATTCTTGGAGCTGAGAAGGGTAAAATGCTAATCTTTCACTCGCGGGGTCAAAAAATGCGAAAATGAGGATTCTTTATCTGTGATGCTTCACGACAGGAAGGCTTATATAGACGAGAGAAATTTTGTGATTTGAACGATAGATAGTGAGTTCTGGGCCCTTGAAGGCAAAAGGGCAAAATGATAATTTTTCCACCTGTGATGCTTTACTAATGAAAGGCTTATAGAGGTTGAAAAAATTACAAACAACATGAGTGGGTTCTTGCATGTGGACCCTCAAAGTCCTATTGATGCTTTTGTGAAATATTAGGGTTTGTCTCAAAATGGTACATTTTGGGATGTAATAAGGTGTTTTGATTGGTTCATTACGACTGGAGTATCTAAAAGACTTCTTTGGGAATGCCTAACCTCCTAGAGTCTAGGTTTGTTCTTCCCAAACCATTGGTGCTTAGAGTCTTGATGCCTAAATGTTGTTATGTTGTCTTCATGCTATCAAATGACCCGAGTCAAAATTTGGGTGTTGACACTATCATATCTGTAAAATTCCACATATCCAGGAATTAGATAGAGATGAGGCTGGATTCTCACATGGGTTAGAAGTTTTACAAGCATTCAAGTCTCTTCAACACCAATAAAGCATTGCCACATCATCAAGTCATGATCTCCTACATAGACATAAAGTGAAAGCTAGAAATTAAGGCACCAACCATGCAATAAAGTCCTAGAAGGAAACAAGCTACAGATATCTATATAAACCCTATATTTCATACATTCCATAAGCTTTTTAAGAATTCAAGGTACGACAAATAAGCTTTAGGCATTATTATTCGAGTTCTCATGTTTTGGCATACTCCCATACGTCTAGAGCTCTCATCTCTTTCTCTCTTGCATAAGGTTTAATCATCTTCTTCCTCAAGCTACTTTAAGTTCATGCCAATCATCTCCAAATAGCAAGTGCATCCATATTACCTCTGCGAAGCTCCATGGAGAAGACATATGCTCAAGGATCTACTCACTGTAAAGGCTAGGTAAGATTGAGAAGAATTGTAAAAAAAAAGAGAAGAAAAGAGAAAAGAGCAGCATACGTTCTTGTATCTTTTTCCATATTATTTGTAAGAAAAGATTTATATATTTTCATGCATTCTTGTTTTACGAGTCATGTAACGACGAGTTAGCAAATCAGAGGTTTTCCTATTAAATGGTTATAATTAACAAGTCTCTTTAGAGATTTGGAGTGATCGTTCCCCATATAAAATCATAAACCAACCCTCTAAAGGTTGGGTAATTTGATACATTTTGAGTTTCAAGCTTGTTTTGGAAAGCGACAAAATTTGGTGTTATACCAAGACTTCCCCCAAAACCCAAATTTTGAACAATCAATTGCCATATCTCATGTTTTTCCCTACCTCCAAAAGACCATCTCTCGGTTTGAGGCATTGGCAAACTCAACCTATCCCAATTTCTCATTTCTCCTAAAACTAAGGCTAGACATTTTCGATGAGTGACTTCCCTCTGAGAACCTCTCAGTGATTACCCTAGGATCCAAATTCTGAGTTGTCACTCCCTGTGTCTTTAGGACTCTCATTCCCTTAATACTCTATCACTTGCAATTTTTCCATCGTAAACCCAACAAATTCTAGTTCTTATTCTAGAAAAGATTCATTATTTGCCAGAATGGGGTTTCAGGTGCAATTTCTTGGTCAGATATCATTTTTATGAACCGTTTAAACTTGTACTTCACAAAAACCTAATGGTTACCTTTTATATCAAGGGTTCAATTTTTTTTACCATTTTTCCCTTTCCATATGTATTTGATAGATTCCATGCAAGGTTATGTTAACCCAAATTCTCCTTGCCAATTCCTATCGGAATTCAATTCTAATTGTGGCATTGTGACCGAAAAATCTATGACACCTAAAAAGCATTGTAAAATTCACAGGTTTCCGAGCATGGGAACCCAAAAGGCAAGGGTTGATAGTAAGGGTGTATTTTCCTTCAAATTGTCATCACTATACATGGGTGAAAGCTTTAGGGTTTTCCTCATTAATGCATGGAAAACACCCATTTTGGGAGCATGCCTGAAACCCTTAGATTGTCATCAACCTTGTGTACCTCTTTGTGCCTACCAATAGGATTGTTCTACTTTGTCCCTAATCTTCATCAAACTAATTCTAGCCATCGATTAGGGAGAATTCTTCTCAGCCTTTGAAACATATCAACCAATGGGACACTTTTCTTTGCCATTAAGCTTCATCCGAGCCATTAACCCTAGAACTAATCCTAACCATTGATCCCTTAAAACTAAATCAACCAATGGATTCACTTAGCCTCCCCCCAAGCTTTAATCTCAACCATCAATCAACCCACAATCGGATGGCACTTGATTGCTCACCAAGAATACACATGGCATATCCATCCAAGCCCCCTTTGGCTCTACAAATAATCTCAAATTCATGCCAAACAAGAGGAGAGGAGAAGAGAAGAGAAAAAATAGGGTTTGAGATTTTATGAGAGAAGAGAAGAGAAGAAAGAATAGGAAAACTACAAGAACTCCCCCCTTCTTCCACCCTTGTTAGGTGATATCCTCCCCCTTCTTTTCATTTATGTAAAGGATGACGTTAGGCCCACTTTATTAGGTATTATTATGTGTTCTTCCCCACTTTCAGAAACTACTAAATGAGACAAGTTAAGCTCCACCTAACCTCTTAATGGAGGCTATATAGCTGAGACAAAATTAATTTGTCTCTCCTGAGCTTTTTCTCTGAGAAAGTAAGAGTCCCAGAGTTTTAATAAGTTTTTGTAGACATTGTATTGAGATGATTGTTTTAGTGTAGGCCAATGGGTGGGTTTCCTACACCTTTGAAATTTTTCATATGCTTCTAAGGACTATAGGGTCCTAAAATTATGTCTACAAGTCAAAGAAAAAATGTTGTCAATCATTACTCATTTCAGTGTGAGATAGTTGTGATCTCGAATTTTTATTTATTTTTGTAAAATATATTTTGAGTTGGATTTTTTACAGTATGCCTCTAGGTGGGTTTCCTAGAGCTTTGGAAATTTTCATAATCCTATGAGAATGGAAGAGTCCTAAAATTATGTCTGTAAGTTAGAGACATAACACTGTGTCTACTAAACCCCATTTTGAGATAACTTCAGTCTAAAATCTGTAATAAATCATTTGATGAATATATTGATCTGATCTTTTTAAAAGTATGCCTCTAGGTGGGTTTCCTACATCTCTGTAAATTTTCATAAGCTTCTGAACATTATAGGATCCTGAAATTATGTTTACAAGTTAGAGACAAAATGTTGTCTCAGCTCAATTCAGTGTGAAGTAGTTGTGATCTTGAATTTTTATTTATTTTTTTAAAATTTATTTTGAACTTATTTTTCTATGGTAAGCTCTTGGGTGGTTTTCCTATACCTATGCAAATCTTCATAAGCCTCTGAGCATAATAGAGCTATGAAATTATGTCTGTAAATTAGAGACAAAACACTGTCTCTATTCAACTACATTTTAAGACATCCTCAGTCTAAAATCTGTAGTAAATCATTGGAAGATTATATTTAGCTACTTTTTTTACAGTAGGCCCCTAGATAGGTGTCCTACACCTCTATAAGGTTTCATTAGTTTCTAAACATGGTAGAATCTTGAAATTTTGTCTGCAAGTTAGAGACAAAACCTTGTCTCTGATTAACTCTATTTGGAGATGGCCTTAGTCTAAAATCAGTAATTAATTTCTCCATAAGTGTTTTGAGCTAATTTTTCTGTGGTAGGCTCCCAGTTGGGTTTCTTACATATCTATAAATTTTCGTAAGCTTCTGAGCACTACAGGGTCCTAAAATTATGTATGCAAGTCAAAGACAATGTTTTCTCTACTCAATTCAATGTGAGGTAGTTATGATCTCGAATTTTTATTAATTTTTTGCAGAATTTATTTTGAGTTTATTTTTCTATTTTATTCCCATAGGTGGGTGTCCTACACCTCTTTAAATTTTCATAAGCCTCTGAGCATGATACAACCCTCAAATTATGTCTACAAGTTAGAGACAAAACACTATCTCTGCCCAACCCCATTTTGAAACAGCCTTAATCTAAAATATATAATAAATCATTGGATGAATATATTGATCTTATTTTTTTTAAGTAGGCCAATGGGTGGGTATCCTAAACTTTCATTAATTTTCAGAAGCTTATGAGCACTATAAGGTCTTGGAATTATGTATGCAAGTTAGATACAAAATGATATCTCTACACAGTTCAATGTGTGGTAGTTGTCATCTCGAATTTTTTTATTTTTGTAGAATATATTTTGAGCTTATTTTTCTATGGTAGGCCCTTGGGTGGGTGTCCTACACCTCTTGAAATTTTCATAAGCCTTTAAGCATGATAAAGCTCTGAAATTTAGAGATAAAACAATGTCTCTGTTCAACCCCATTTTGAGACATCCTTAGTCTATAACATGTAATAAATCATTAGATGAATATCGTGATCTGATTTTTTTATAGTAGGCCCGGGGGTGGGTGTCCTACATCTTTGTAAATTTTCATGAAATGTTGAACATGCTAAGTTCTCTTACATATGTCTGCAAGTTAGGGACATGTACTATCTCTATTAACTTTCATGTTGAGTACCTATTAATATTTGATTTTTAATTATTTATTAGCTTACAATTTGAAGCTAATTCTTTTATGGTAAGACCCTAAGAGGGTTCCCCATAACTCTATAAAATTTGATAATTAGCATAAGAAGGCCATGTACAAAGCCTGAAGTGCTACCTCTAGGTTGCAGTTCTAGCATTCCTAATCAATCAGGAAACCTATTTTTAATGATAGTTTTTGTTCTCTTTTTGTAAATATGAGTACATTTACTTTTTTATATGATAACTTGATATTTTTTATTAAATCCAAGTATATTACATGTTTCCTTGATTATTAATCATGTGTATGAACATGTTTATGTTAGATTATGTTATGCATTGAGTTGTACCTCTTGGATTGTTTCAAGTATATGTCTTGTCTTGCTTATGTGGTTTGCATGATTATGATTGTATATGTATATGATGTGCATGCCATGGAGGGCCCACCACTGTAAGTAACTAAGTATCTCTTCTAATGGCATACTCTAAACAATACTTACCATAGTAGGTTAAATGAGACACTTATATGTCACTAGAATATCTGAGGCGTAAATTTTACATGGGGAACAACGTTGATGATGTGGTTGCTATGTCAATATGGTCAAGTTCCCTAACCCAATCAAGTCAACGGGAGACAATGCTGATGTCGTGGCTATTATGTTAGCACGGACAAGCTGTGTAATCTTATCCAGCCACTACCCTTAAGCCCATCTTGATCCTTTGTGGTCTTTGTCTTTCCCTAGGACAATGTTGCAATGGTTTACGACCCAAAGTTCCCATAACTCGGTCATAACCTAATTATGTCATTTAGAATACATCTACATTGGTATGACATAGTCTCGATCCTCATTTTATTAACTTAATTACATGATCTCACAGTGTGGAGTACTCTATAAGTATACATAATAGACTAAAATGAAACTACCTTGAACCACTCTCACAATCAAACATATGTGACTACTAAGATTTGCATGCACACACACAACCCCTAGAACTATATATAGTTTGATCCCAACAAAACCCTAGGAACTCGAACCACACAAGATCAGGTATGTAGAAAACTTGAGACTATGTCTCGAGTGCAGCTGCAATAATCGCACAACACTAGGGGTCCAAACTAGTAACTTTACATTTAAAAGGCACACATCCCTATAGCATTCAATGGTATACATGTTACTAGAATCCACCGTAAAAAAGTGGATGGTTGGGGCGTCTACCACCTTCCCGAATTGCAACTAGGGGTGGGCATGGGCCGGGCTCAGGCTGGGCCATGGTAGGCCCAGGCCGGCCTTATAATTATAATTTGGGCTTAGGTCGGGCTTTAGAACCGTAAATTTTAAATAAATTTAGGCCCGGGCCCAGCCCTAATTAATTGATCGGGCCTTGGGCCTGCCTACGAATTTCAAAAAA
>JAOXJP010140309.1:0-13368 GCA_025762735.1 Platanus orientalis | reverse complement strand
GAGATTATTTGAGATTTTGTGGGGCCCAATAACTTGGCCAACAAGCCAAATATTGTGCTAACCAAGATTCTTTTTTTTCTTTAGAAGTCTTTTCTATTTGGCAAGCTTATTTTGTTAGAAGATCTAGAATTTAGGATTTTATTCTCCATGTAATGCCTATTTAAAGGCCACATTAGATCAATGAAAAAATAGTTGAAGGTGATTATTTGAAAAGAAGACACGTTTGTTGAAATGGGTGTGATATCCCAAGTTTCCTCTCAACCCCTCACATGAGGTGAGTATTCTACCCTCTATGTCTTCTCTTTCTCTCTCTTATCTACTCTCTTCTTCCCTCTTCTTTATCTTTTTTCTATGCTTAATTTCTCTTCTCAAGGCCTCTCCTACATCAGATTTGTTATCAAAGCTATTATCCTACATCACTACCTAGGTCTTTTATGGGAGCGGGGTACCGTAATAAAGAAGTATGGAATTCGGTTGTCAAGAGAGTTTAAAAAATATTAGCTGGTTGGAAGTCTTCTTATCTATCCGAAGGTGGAAAAATTACCCTCTTTTAAGTCTTTGTTAGCAAGCCTGCCTATCTAATCTCTTGCTGTTCAATATTCCAAAAGGAGTAAGCGCTAGAGTTTCTTTGGAAGAAAGGTGAGACCTTAGGAATATCACCTTGTTCCTTGGAAGGAAGTCTTCACCTTCTATCAGCCGGGTCAGATTGGAATCAGCCGGAGCCAATCCAGAATCCCAACATGGAGTGGTGATCCCTTGGAGTTTGTAGACTTATAGAATATTGGAGGATAAGAAGGTGGTAGTTGCTGATTATGTGGATTGCAGTCAAGAGCCCCCCCCCCCTCTTCTTGTGTGGAAGCCCATGTTAAGAAGGGGTTGGAATAATTGGGAACTTATGTGTTCATGCTCCCGTTAAACAAGTTGGGGGAATGCTGGATCAATCCAAATCAGGGCAGTAGATGCTAGGAAAGGGGGAGTTTCTCTGTAAAATCTTGTTTAAGATGCTAGATCCTCCTTTTTTTGTCTGGTAGTATCCCTTGGAAGGGAATATGGTTGAGCTCATTTCCTTCTAAGATTCAGTCCCTTATGTGTACAGTGGTGCTGAATAAAATCTTAATAGTGAATAATTTAAAAAAAGCAAGGACTTCCTACTTTGAACATGTGTTTTTTAAGCTACAAAGATGAGGAATTGGTCTCGCATTTGCTCCATTATATATTTTCTTAAGAGATTTGGGGAGGTATGTTGAAGGATTTCAGTGTTTATTGGGCGATCCCTCCTGATATAAGGGTTCTCTTGTTGAGTTGGGTTCCAGGGGAGTGGTAGGAAGATTTGGAGAATGGCTCTAGTGGCTATATGATGGTCCATATAGTTGGAAAGAAATGAGTGTGCTTTCAGTGACTATGCCGAACCTTCTAAGTTCTAATAGAGTTTTAAGGAACTAGATGGATAGGTTGCTTGAGTGGGTGAGAAGATGCGAGAGTTTTAGAGACTTGAATAAGGTCAAGGTAAGGAGAAAATGGGGAGAGATTTTATGTATTCAGATTTAAGTTGGGTGGCCTTCTGGCGTAGAGGGTTGGGAAAAATTGGTCTAGGTTTTTTACGTTGGGGTTGGGCTTCCTCTGTTTCTGGGTTTTGTTGGTTTGTGCTTGGTGGCCTGGCTGGGGCAGGCCTTGGTGTTTGCTGGCTTTTTTCTTTTCTTTTCATTTTTTTTTCTTTTCTGCTTTGTACTTGGTGGGGGTGCCCTGTTTGCTGAGGGTAGGGAATTGTTTTATTTTGCCCCAGGCCTTTGGGGTGCTTTGGTTTGTGTTTTGTTACTGTCTGCTTTCTTGGGGTTTCTTGCCCTTTGTTTAATAAAATTCTTTAGCTTATTAAAGAAAAAAAAGCAACAATCGATCCTTTCAAATCACTTGGATTAAACTTAAGTTAGCCTTACCCGCCTTACCCAACTATTTGGGATTGGCTTCATTAATCTTGCTCTTCCACTCCACTTACAAGTCATTAGGTCTTCTCTCCCTATGATGTAGCCAAGTGAAATTATAGTTATCTGAAGTATAGAAAATTGAGATGATTTGCACAATTTGTAGAGTGAAAGAAGAGAAGCTAGCAGCATTTAAAATATGTTTGAGAAGTGGTTGCAGACTTAAATCAGTTTAAAAAAACGATATGGGACCAATGGATCAGGGTGTGGGAATGGGTGGTTAATTGGGGTGGATTAATTTACTTGTCATATGAAATAGATATAGGAGGATTCCGTCTCATTGGATTGATCTAGATCCTAGATCTCTCCTCCAGAACTAGAACAAGCAGCTCCAACGTATGGGAATCTGGAGCAAGCTTTGTCTCTTAATAGAAAGATTTTATAATTCATTGATTTGTAAAATAGAGAAGACACAGACACACACACATAGGAAATAGCCATCCAGCCTTCTCCTTCCTAAAATAAAGCTGAAACTCAACAGAACTAAACAAAGACTTTTAATGTTGACTCAACTCTATTTAGACTCTAAATATTCAACCAAAAAAATTGCTATAGATAGCATTATGAGAATTACTACATATAGTAAACTTTGTTAACAACTTGTATGACATTTCAACTCTTAGTCAAACTCAATTTAACATACATATGAAACTTCTATAACTAACTTAAACCTTTAATTTAAGAATGACTAAAACTCAAAAGAACTCCAAACAATTCAAAACAGCTACTAAAGATAATCCTATCAACTATAGAAGAAAGAACAAAGAACCACTTGAAAATTAGAAAGAAATTAAATTCTCAAAATTACAGTACTGCCACTGGTTTGGAGAAGTCAAATCTCTCTCCACTTAGATGGTCTTTGGGGGTTCTGCTTCATCCGTCCCCTGTGGTTTGGGATCCTCTTCCATGTGTCATACGTAGTGGGACTCAATGGTGATCCTGTGGGGTCTACTCTCATTTTTAATGCTTTTCCAGCAAGTTGTTGAAGCAAATCATCTTGCAGTCAACCAGGGAGTTGATTTTGAGATTTCTACCACTTCTAATAGGTGAAAAGATATTGCTAAACCTTAGGCTCTGATTCCAAACGAAGCAATATGAGAGCAAAAGATTAGGGCATGGTAATTGGGTGGTCAATTAGGGTGGAACATAGTTACTGGATCAAGAAGCGAAAGTGGGAAGCAATGTGAAAGCAAGAAGCGAGGCTCAATAAATCCTTGTGAAGCAAGAGGTGAAAATGATAAGAAAGTGAATAACTATTATTTATAATTAATAATTTCAACTACAATACAATAAAGTAAATAAACTTTAAGAAAGTACCAAAAAAAAACCTAAAAGCTATACTATGTAAGTAATGCAGAATCATGACATAAAAATCAATATTCAAACCATAATCATACCTTAGATTTTACTATATATAAGATTTTTTGTAGATAACTTAGATCTTAGAGTCGTACTATCTAAGACCTTATATAAAAACACCATTAGATTTTAATTTTTTCTATTGAATTGGATAAAATAATATAAACAATAAATTCAATACTCAATCTTTTTTTCCGTACAAATTCATTACTATATCTCATAGACAATAGTTTAATCAATGCTAACAGCATAGGATTTACTTTAAATAAAATACAATATTCTTTATTGGATAGCTTCCTAGTCGATTTCTAGACGTTTCTACTCGCTTCTCTAGAGGCTTTTACTCATTTCCCGAAATAGCTTTCACTTGTTTCATCGCGCTTCCCATGTTTGGAAAACACGCTTCCCACTACTTGAGGAAATGGAATGGAATTAGCTTCCCAAACGAGCTTTCCACCTTGTTCCAAGTTTCCCTGAAACTATGGGGTGGAATAACTTGTCTTGTGAAATAGATTTGGAGGAATTTACTGTGTTTGATTAATTAATATAAATCGTAGACTCTTCTATAGAACTAGAGGAACAGGCACCTCTAACATTTTGAAATCTTAGCAAGGTTTGGCTTTGAAAAAATAAAGTTCTGAAATCCATTGATTTATAAAATAGAGGAGACACATAGACAAGGGGAAGGGGGTAGCCTTCCAGCTGTTTTCTTCTTAAAATAGAACTCAGACTGAAGTAGAAACTAAATGACGACTTTAATGCTGACAACTCTATTTAGACTCTAAATATTCAACCTAAGAATAGGTACAAGTAGTAATACAAAAATTATTATCTATAGTAAATTCTGTTAACTACTACTCGCAGGACTTTCCAACTCTTAGTAAGTCAAATCCTAATTTAACTATGACTGAGATTCAAAGAAACTGTAAACAATTCAAAACAGGTACAAATATACTTCTAAGTCAACTATGAAAGAAAGACAAAAATAACTGAAAACAAAGAAGGAAACTATAGTTACTCAAATTACAGCACTGGCACTGCTTTGGCAGAAATCAAATCTCTCAGACTAGGTCATTGGAGGTACTGCTTCATCTGCCCTTGTGGTTTGGGATCCCCACCGCACCAGAAACCTGTAATTTCTATCCTGGGTTTTCTCCTGCATGGATGTACCTTTGGACTCCTCTGAAGCTAATTCCTGTCATACTACTTGGCCTTCTCCAATTGTCCCCAATTTTCTGAATTTTATACCATTTCTACACCTTTGTACCAGTTGGGATAAGGCTGTTGTTGTTGTTGTTCTACACCTTTGTACCAAAATTTGTGAGTGTGTTCCCATAAACCTTAATATATACTAAGAAGGGCATTTGAACTCTGTTTAGATGAAATTTATCTTTGAGGCCACCATAGATACTATTGTTATAATGTCCTCATTTTATTAGTCGACAACTATATATAAAGGCTTGACCCCTCTCACTTGAATTTTCTTTCATGCAGTGTAATGTTTGGACCAGATATATGTGGCACACAGACGAAAAAGCTCCATCTTATACTTTCCTACCAGGGACAAAATTATCCCATCAAGAAGGATCTGCAATGTGAAACAGACAAGTTAACTCATTTTTACACATTTATTCTTAGGCCTGATGCAAGTTATAGCGTCCTGGTTGACAATCGAGAAAGAGAATCTGGAAGCATGTATACAGACTGGGATATACTTCCTCCTCGTAAAATTAAAGAAGTCAATGCAAAAAAGGTTTGAATTTGGACGTGAAGAGCCTATAATTTTCTAGTATAGTATCATTGATGAATTATATCTTGAACCCTTTTCTGGTTGGATTGAATTTCTAAACATGTTTGCAATGGCTCTTGTGAAAGAATTGTATGAGATGAGAGATTTAGCCAAGTATCAATTGAAATCAATGCATGACACCAATGGATGGTGTAAGATGCCAGGATATGTTAGTTATCCCAACTGTGGTGGTTCTGGATTTTGCATTCTCATATTAAGGATAACATTTGGCATTGCTTGTTTGTTGTTTCCAACTCTTAACTTAAAATTTACTCCATCTATTTGTTTTCCATTTAACAGCCTGCAGACTGGGATGATAAGGAGTATATTGATGATCCTAATGATGTCAAACCAGAGGTATCATACTGTGCATCTTGTTCAATTGTTGTGACAGTATTGTATAATTGTCATAACTATTCACTAAGACTCATGAATCGGTCTTGACACTGCAGGGATATGATTCAATTCCAGCTGAAATTCCCGATCCAAAGGCTAAAGAGGTTCGTGTAATGCCTTTGACTTGATGTTGTCTTATAAGAAAAGCCATCTAATTGGATATGAAGTCATTTGTGGGGATCCGGCACAGACGTGTCAAACCTACAAACCTTTAGTTCCTTATTTTCTTCTTCTCTTTTTTTTTTAAATGATGTATCCTAGTTACATGCAACTTTTAAAGAAAAAAGTTTCTTTTTCATATCTTTTTTTTTTTTTTAATGATGATGTAGTGTTCTACGTGGAAATTTGTTTTAGGGATGATCTTCTTACATGTCATGAATTCTAATTGCTGTTTTTGATCAGCCTGACAACTGGGATGAAGAAGAGGATGGTATATGGAGACCACCAAAGATACCAAACCCAGCATACAAAGGACCGTGGAAGCGCAAGGTGGGTATTAGATGCATTTAAACAACAGAAACTTGTTTTACTTCTACTCTCTCATTAGCAAAGTGTTTGACGATACAACAGAGAATCAAGAACCCCAACTATAAGGGGAAGTGGAGGATTCCATGGATTGACAACCCAGGTATGTCTCTTTTCTTTTATGAGGAAGTTTCAGTGGCTAATGGTGAAGGATTTTATATAAGCCTATCAACCAATGATCAGAAAGGAGGTACACCTAAAAATAAATAAAATAGAAAAATGGTGGATTTTAATAAACTCATCCATTTTTATGCAGAATTTGAAGATGACCCTGACCTTTATGTGATGAAGCCAATCAAATATGTGGGCATTGAAGTTTGGCAAGTAAGAGAATTGATTCCATTTATTGTTGTTTATGTTTTGAATTATTATTATTTTTTAATTGAAGACCATGACATAAAGCCAGGCTATTAGCCACACAATCGTGGAATCAGACACATGTTAATGTTCAAATACTTGAACTCAACAGAAAATTAATCATATAATTTCTTGTCTCAATTTGGTCAACTCAATTAGTATAGAGAAGGAAATCTAGAGTTTGACTCAAACATATTCAAGCACGAATAGATACACATATGTGGGCCTATGGCAGGCATGCAGAGGATCAAATTACACCTAAGATCTCTTTTTTCAAAATCAGTACAGATGGATGGTCAACCATTCCATTTTACCAAATTTCTTTGGTGGTAAGAATTTCCCATACAAATTCTGAATAAAAATGTCTAATAGATTAGATGGTCAAAAGTCATCTAATCATGCTGAATTATGATCTTGGAAATCTCCTAGGTAGTGTGCCTGATCAGTGGTGGGTCCTAATCTACTATTCTTCTGACATGTACTTAAGGACTGATGTTTTTCTCTTATTTCTTAGACACTAATGATGCCTCTTTATAAACGCCAGCTTTGGCCAGAGTTTTATGGAAGTTTGGCTGGATACTTGATCCTGTTCAAACTGTATGGAGTGGATTCTGCTCAGTTCCATTCTAGTTGATCAACCTGTTCTTGAAAATTGAGAAAACTTTACAGTGTTACATTTTACAATGAGTGGGTAGTCTGATGATTCAGTTGAATGCAGGTGAAGGCTGGTTCAGTTTATGACAACGTTCTGATTTGTGATGACCCAGAGTATGCAAAACAAGTTGTGCAGGACATATGGGCCAAGAATAAGGAGGTCAGACCATTCAGGGCTTCAATTGCTATTGCTAAGTAAAAATTGAAAAATGAAAATTTTCTACTGCTAAGTTTGGGTTCAACATGGATGTCTAAATTGCATAAATTTTATGTATTTGAAATGTTAGGCCGAAAAAGAAGCCTTTGAGGAAGCCGAGAAAGTGAGGCGAGCTCGTGAAGAAGAGGTGATTAATAAGTCTAATTGCTCCTATTTTTGTTGTTTGAGCCTGTGGCTCAACTGGACAGTGCTCTATTTGGAAAGGTTGCTGCTCAGGTGGGGTGGGTTGGGTTGGGTTGGGTTGGTTCCAGCTCTAAGAATTTACAGTTAACCTGTTGTCCCACCCAACCCAAGGAGCTCAACCACAGTCTAATTTACTGAACACTAACCCAAACCCTACCTGCTTCAGGGTGGGTGGGTTTTGTTGGCTTGACTTTATGCTGCTACAGGGTAGTCAGTCAGACTTTTCATTTTAATAAAGCAATTAAATTGAGCTCTATGAGACTTGAACTCACATCTTTACACACTTCTAGCAAATGACCCATGTTAACACCACTAAACCATATGCTTCATTCATATACACAAATTCATACAATTTGACACGTACTATTTGTCATCAGGTTTGGTTTGCTTGAAGTCTTCAGACCAAGCCTAACCTGACCTTTGTCTGGTTTGTATATTCGAAGCTAAGTTAATTTAAAGCCAGTAAATGCCAACAGCTCATCCCAAACCAATGCTTGGGTTGGCTGACTTGGGTCAGTCGGGTTCAGGTTTAGCTTGCCCAAGTTGCAACCCTACTATGTAGTTTGAAATGTTGAGCTTTGATCTTTACTGAAGATTTTGTGAGTGATTTGAGAGATTGTGTGTGCAGGAAGCTCAACGAGCAAGAGAAGAAGGTGAACGAAGGAGGAGAGAGAGAGGTTATGATCGGCGACACCGAGATAGATATAGGGATAAACACAGAAGGGTATGGTTTCTCATAGCTTTAATGCCTTTGTCTTCCCTAAAAATTATAAACATCAATAAGGGGTTTTTTTTTTTTTTTTTTTTTTGGGTGGTGGGGAGGGTGTTGGCTTGTGTGGAATGGATTGAAAATCAAAACCATTGATACTAAAGTTGGTGTTCGTTCAGTTCCATCTGTGGCAGAGTGCGGGAGGAAAGGGGGGTCTGGAGGTTTTCTAGAGTGTATGGGCTGATAACTTTCTCGAGAAAAAAAGGAGGGGATTAAATCCGGATGGGGAGGGTCTTGGAGTGTAAAGGGGATTTCAACAAGGTTAGCTTCCTGGAAAAGAGCAGCAGGGGACGGGAGTCTTCTAGGGGAATGAAAAATTTTAGGCATTCATTGACAAGAGCAGGCTCCGAGGAGCTAGTTTCACATGATCAAGCATAAGAGAATCAAAAGCATAAGCAAATTGGACAGGTTTCTGAACTCTGAAGAGTGAGATTCCTTGTTTCCTTGTTTGGGGTTAGAGGCTTTGTTGCAGCCTAATTCAGACCATATCCCCATTACTTTAAATGGTTGTCAAGAATTGGAGCAACGTCAGACATTCAAATTCAAAATTGTGGCTGAAACATCTGAGTTTTGTAGAGCTGGTGAGAGCATGGTGGAAGGCTTTTACGGTTGACGGGAGGACAGATAAAGTATTTCTAAGGAAGCAAGTTTGCTTAAGTTTAATTTGAGAAGTGGAACATAACACCGTTTGGCATGGTGGAAGAGAAAAGAAATTTGTCTAATAAGAGATTTCCGATTTGGATAGAAATGAAGGTTACAGGGCCCTTAGGAAGACAGAATTGCTAGATCAGGGAAAGAAGGAGAGTTCAAGAAGATAATGGTGATAGAAGAAATCAAATGGAAGTAGAAAGGCAAGATTCAATGGTTGAAAGAGGGTGATAACAATACCAAATTCTTCCATTGCATGGCAACCAACAGAAAAGATATCATTTATAAGACAGGCTAAGGATAAATGGTGCTTTGGTAGATGAGAAAAAGGAGATCAGAAGCCATGTGGTCAGTTTTTTCATAAAGTTATATCCCAACCAAGGGGCGGTAAAGCCAAAGGTACACAGGTTAGCTTTTTCATTCTTTAGATGAGTCTCAAAGAGACTGGGTAAAACGATTGTTTTTAGAAGAGGAAATAAAGAGAGTAGTGTGAGATTGTGAGGTAAGGAAAGCACTGAGGCTGGATGATTTCTCCTTGGCCTTTTACAAAACAAACTAGGAATTGGTGAAAGGCAATCTCATGAAGGTAATATAAGACTTTTAGTGGAATGGTTACCTAGAAAGGGGGGAAACATGACCTTCATCACGTTGATTTTGAACGAGGGGGCAGATAGTGTAACAAATTTCAGGC
Source organism: Platanus orientalis (assembly GCA_025762735.1). NCBI lineage: Eukaryota > Viridiplantae > Streptophyta > Magnoliopsida > Proteales > Platanaceae > Platanus > Platanus orientalis. The sequence continues at coordinate 3,801 of JAOXJP010140309.1, read as the reverse complement.
CAGTCAGCATTGTTGGTAATGTATACAAGATCACTTCCAAAGCCCTTGCGAATAGTTTCCTAGATAGGGGAGTAACATAAACTTCATCACGTTGATTTTAAAGGAGAGGAAAGATAGTGTTACAGATTTCAGTTCAGTCAGTCTTGTTGGTATTCTTTCTTTTCTTTTTTTTTTTTGGATATAATCTTGTTGGTAATGTGCCGACCCCAAATAGTTGGGATAAGGCTGTTTGTTGTTATTGTAATCTTGTTGATAATGTTTACAAAAAGGATCATTTTCAGGCCCACCAATATGAAAATAGGCTGCATCCTGCTTTAATACTGCTTACTCATTTCACTTAACAGCCTTTTGATACTTCTCCCGCTGTTATTTCTCTATCCAAAACATGGTCCACAAGCTAAAAAGAACTCGTCCTCCAACTTCTGCAGAAATTACACTGATAAACATGGTTCTACTATCATTTATTAGGACAGACAATGCTTTCCCTTGGCCGTAGATTAACAGCCCCTGTTAAATGTCACTCAGATGCTTCAATTCTTGTGCTGTGGTTCCCATCTACTTACACCTACCATTATAGCTTCTGCTATGTATTATCATATTCTCAAAAATGGAAAGCAGGACTGGACTGGGTTGCAATAGCTTTCTAATCACACTATAAATGAAATGATGCTTGCAACAGACTGCCTAGATGACTCATTCAATCACCTAAGGCTGTGTTGTTTGGAATCGTGGATTTGGAATTAGAATAATGAACAGAGGCAGCCAGTCAGGCTTCTGAATCTGTGCTGGTTTATAAAGTTCACATAATAGTACAATACCAGTCCACTGGATATGAATTAGGTAAATTGTGAGCAAAGCTACTCTAGAAATAGTTAGACTTGAGCAACATTTATACATTGCTTGACACCGCTTGAATTAAATCTTTAAGCTTCTCTAATCATTATACCTATGCAATTCCTAAAAAAAGTTTGTCCGTTAAAAACAAGTGACAAAGTTTATACAAGTTCTCGGAAGACCCAGTTTCTTTTAAGATCTTTTTCCTTGATAGTTTTTCTTCAATTTTCAAAATTTTTAACTTCGTGATGAAATTTCCTAATTCTGTCATCACCAAGGATTTCCGAAGGAGCAAACCCCCCATCACTTCTTGTAACAACAGAAATCAAGAGCAGTAAGCAAAACATTGCTAAACTTTACACTACAACATTCTGCACATGATAGACTAACATATTTAACTAAGAAATATAGATACCACTAAACAAAAAATATATATATTAGACATTATACTAGTGCCTTACCTAATGACCCAGGTAAGGCATGTGACCAACACCCTGCTGTGATCTACCAGCATTGGTCTGCCCCATTGGTGGGTTTGGGTACCCGGACTGCATACCAGGCTGATTTCCGTAGCCACCCATTACGCCTGAGCTTATATTACTCCCAACAGCATGATTACCATACCCGCCCTGTATTCCATGGCCTGCATTGCTCACCATCGGTGGCACAGTTTGGTTCACTGGTGCCCCCATCCCAGTCGACCCAAGTGTACCAAGCAAATTCGTCAGCCCCAACCCAGCACCCTGGGTCGCGAGCAATGCCGTTATTGCCTGCCCAAGAGCTGGGTTTAACGCCTGTTGAGCTCCCTGGTTGAATGGAACACCAGCCGGGGTCGGTGCCATCATATGCCCATGCCCGGCCGAAGCAGACGCGTGGTTCCCCATAGCCCCCACAAAATTAGGGTTTTCATTCCTCGGGAAATGTGAACCATGACCGCCTCCACTAGGGTGGTGTGGGTGGTGTTGATGGAAGAACGGCTTGTTCGGTTTTGGGCCATCGATTGCCTTCTGACAGTGCAAAATATGCCCTTCGAAATTCTTATGAGGTTCTTCCAATGCCTTCTTCGAACTCTCGACTGACTTATAAACGAACAGCGCGAACCCCTTCGGCTTTCCAGTGTGCTTGTCTAACCCTAATGGACCTTCCTCGACCTCCCCAAACTTGGCAAAGAAGTTGAGCAGCCTCTGAGGATCAACATCGGCTGAGACATTGCTGACATAGATCTTTCGCTGTGTGTACTCTGAAACCGGCGGTGCAGGTGGCGCTGGTGATGGTACCGGGCCAGCTGATGCCAACTGGCAGGCAGTCATCCGATTGCCGATCCTCTTCTGGGGCTCCTTGAGCGCCTTGCGAGCTCCACTGCGGTGTTTGAAGAGAATGAAGCCGTATCCCTTAGATTTTCCAGAAATCTTATCACATACGGCTTTGCAGTCCTCGATCTCACCATACTTGTTAAAAAAATTGGTTAGGGTTTCGGCATTGGTGTCCCAACCAAGACCATGGACAAATATCTTACGGTGAACAGGATCAACATCAGAGATCTTGCGGATGCGATCCAGGACGTCAGAATGCTTCTCTGCAGCTTCACGGAGTAGATCGATTAGTTGTTCCTTGGTGAATGGTTCCAGAAGCTTCTGCACAGGTTCTTCAGTGTCGTCATCGTCATCGACGGCGGAGTCTTCATCGACATTCATGATCGACGGTGCCGGCGCAGCAGGAACATCAGCAGATGCCGTGGCGTTAGAGGCTTCGGGTGCATCATCGGTGTTTCCGGCTTCTTCCTCCATTTCTTCTTCTTCTTCAGGGTCTTGATCTTCTTCGTCTGCTTCGAAGAAGGTTTTCTCTTCGACTTGTTCTTCTTGCTCCTCCTGTTCTTGCTGTTCTTCTGCTATGCTGGTTGGTTCTACTTCAGGTACCGGTTCTGCATCGGCCTTGGGTCCCAGCTTTCGCTTCTTCCCCATGGATGGAAAGTTTAGAAAGAAATGCCACAGAGACAAAGAAACAAGACCAAGGTTTATTTTTGGCTAGGGTTTGGCCCGCCGATTAGAAGGGGGATATATCGACGATCTTATGACGAAATTACCCCTGTGGATTTCCGCTGGGCGCTAGGCCAGGTAAAGCTGAATTGCCGGGGCAAATAGCAATGGGTTGATTTTACTCTGGCTCGTTTGGAGCGAGCAGTAATCCAAACGACTCCTCCTATCGGTATTTCAGGCCCCTCCTATCACGACAAATAATTTGCTCTTTTTAACATGCGGGCCTGTTATATCCGGGGCGATATCCTCTGCGACATGCTTGGAATGTGCCGGAATAAGCCACCAACCGGTGTGCGTCATGTGAAAAATGTGAGAACGAAACACTAATCGCAAGTAAACAGAATAATAATATCCTTCTGTCTTTCATCTTCTCCAACAACGAAAAGCTCCAAAACCCACTTCAACGCTCTTTGGAAGCTTCAGTGTCTTGATGAGCTTCCCTGCAATTTATTTCGTCAACCCATGGTTTGCTAAGCCCTAACACCCTCTGAGATTCATCTATTTATTACATGAAAGGAAACCAAAATCATTTCACAAGCTACATTTCCCGATCTTGTCAATCATGAGATGGTTTCATTAATGTATTTCAAAAACTTCGTTAAGCCAATCCTTTTGTGACTTCACATAACAGAATTCCCCTCATCGAAGGCACGGGGCCGCACGGCTCCCATTAACTCTAAACTTCAATTAGCAACCAAAACTCAAATATCTTTCATCTGTGAACCACGAACAACAATGACACCCCCAGATTTTGTAGAAGAAGAACAACCTAAAATCGAAAGAACAATGATTAGATGAAAATCAAAAGCATAAGACTATTGACCCAACGTGAATTCGAAACCCTAATTTTCTTCCGCTCACACCGAAGGTAGCTTTGAGAAGAAGGTTTTAACAAAAATGGGGGATTTGATTTGGGGGTTTTCATGGGCGT
>JAOXJP010140298.1:0-13368 GCA_025762735.1 Platanus orientalis | reverse complement strand
TATATATATATATATATATATATAAAATAAAGAAGAAACATCTATGTCTCTACTTTTTTACATCCTCTTAAAGCCTTATTACATGATTCCGATTTCTTAATAGCCCCCTCCCCTCTTTTCCCAACTGTGGTAACAGTTAAAGAATTTATCACCAAAAAGCAAAGATGATACAAAGATGCACCTCAAAGTTAGCTGTTATAGAAAACCTCACCATTAAGTCGAGCTTGACCAATCTAATCATGGATGCCTCAAGCTGGAAATCATTGATCTTTATGTCATCAAAATGATGCTCGCTTCTTTCATTCTAAGGAACCCAATGATGATAAATGGAATAATTCTTAGATGATGATTAGGCGATAAGGATATCTAAAGCTGGTAATGGGCATTCCTTTGTTATCCTTCATGTGAGATGGTGTTCTTTCTATAGCTTTTGATGTTCTTGGTGACCCTGAACCATTTCTGGAGGATGAGTATTCAAAATGTTTTTGGGTGATATTACTCTAGTTGAGTTTTTTTTTTTTTTCATTTCTTTTTAATAGGTTTTGTTGAAATTAATTTTTTTGATAGAAGATTTTCAGTACTTTTTTTTTTTTTTTGTTGAAATTAGTTGTGCTTTTTCTTGGGTTCATGTTTGGTCTTCCATCTCTTTTCAGGTCGCTGAGGAGTTACTATGGGAGTTGTTTGTCCAAGCAGGCCCTGTTGGTATGTTTCAGTTTTCATATATCTCTTCTGTGATTAGTGATTGTATATATTACATGAATACAAAGTGTGGAAAAAGAAGTTGGGGGACATCCTATTTTATTCGTTAGTATGGTTGGAAAATCCTGGTCGTGAGTGGATGTGTTTTTGGGACATTTGCATTGATTAGAAATGTACCATTGATCTACCCAAGCTAATTGATATGTATACAATCAATAATTAAACGCATACATGCCACACTCATACATACGTCATACACACACATCACACATTATCTCTCTCTCTCTCTCTCTACTCTCTCTCTCTCTCTCTATATATATATATATATATATATATATATATATATATTTGGAGAGAGGATGCATGAGAGAATATGCATGTCTTGTAGAAAAGGAAGGGATGTCCTGGCTTCAACCAAAAAGCTCTTAATTTGCTTCAATTTTCATTATTCATAAACTTCTAACTCCACTTAAATGCATGTACACTGAAACCTAGTTAACTTTTCTAGATCTACAATTAGTAAAACCAACTCATTAAAATAGAACTTCACACAGCATAAATGCTGTAGTTTCTATCCGCTGCTGGATAGTATCTCTCTCTAAATTTCTTAAATAGGAATTTTTTTATTTGAATTTGAGAAAGATGGTTGCAGCTTTAAGGAAAGGGTCTGAACTAGAGTTAACTGTAGGATTTTAGTAGTAAGAGGTGAGTTGAACTGGAAAAACAATGGTGGTGGTTGATGAGCAGGGCAACAGACTAGTATGCAATTCAGTTGGGGTCTCTAATGGTTGGTTTGGTCTATGAAAGTAGAAGATTAGTTGAATGTGGAGCTGGTCTTGAGTACTTGAGTAGTGGAGAAAGCAAGTGCTGTAAGCAGGGGATTAGAGACAAAGGGCACTGAACTACACTGTAAGTAACCAGTCCTCACCTAAAACAGCCTTTAGAACTTCCAAATAATAGGCGAAACACTTCATTCGCTATTAATAAAAAAATAAACACTTTATTCAACGTTTTTAAAATAGGAAAAATGATGGGATATATATATAGAGGTAGGGTGATATCCTCTTTCTTTCTTACACTTGAATTAGAAAACCAAAATTCTGGGTTTTTTTTTCTTTTCAAACTGAAGTTGTAACTAAACCATCAAGTGAGGTCAATGCTTTGATGTTCAAAGATAGAGGGTACAATAGTTTCTATATCATGAGGAAGATTACAACAGTAGAATCCAAAAGCTCTGAATTCAAAGAGCAGTTCATGAATCATAAGAAGTTTGTCTGGATTACAGAATGGGGAAGAAGTGTTGTCTCTAGCACAAGATTTGAATCAAGAAATGGGCAATGGATTTTTGAAATCATTCGAAAAGTCTAAATGAGAAGGTGGTACCAATCTCATAATGAAGGGTCAAGCTTATAAGCTCCCTTTAAATATTACCATAAGCTTCAACACATAAATGCTAGAAAGAAAACGATCATGGTTGAATCAAAGAGTTTCAATTTTGAAGAAGCATTCTAGTAGGGGTAGGGTCTTATCAGAATCACAGAAAAGGAGAGGATTTTGCATCTAGAGTATTGTTTGCAGAAACAGCCTCTGTGCTTGCAGGGGTAAGGCTGCGTGCATCTGACCCTTTCCAGAACCCGCAGTGGCCGGAGCCTCGTGCACTAGAACTGCCCTTTTTAGTATTGTTTTGGAAAGAAGCTGTGGTATGGATTCAGGAGTGCTTGGAGGAGGCGATTAAGAAAAAGTCATCTATTCAAATAGGTAGAACCAGGTAGGTGGGTGATAGGGTGGTGACTTTTTTGATGGTCATCCTGGAAGGGAAGGGAGGATTAGGGTGGAAAGCAGTAGTTCATGCATTGGGGATCTTTTAAGAAGATGTTACGTGACTAAGGTAAGTAGTTGAAGTCAGAGACGACAGCTGAGAAACGCGGGTTGTAATGTTTTGAAAGAGGAGGGAATACTGGGTCGTTGTGATTAAGGGTTGAATATCTAATTTCTGAGGAATCATAGGGTGGGGGTGGCTGGCCGATTGATCTAGGGATATCCGGTGCAATTTATAGTGAAGGGGGTAGAAGGGCATAAAAGCTATATAAATTGTATCGGTAAGAGGGTGGTATAGAGTGGGAAGTAGCAGGGTGTTAGATGGTGATATTCCTAAACCAGAATGAAAACCTTAAGTTGATGTTACTTGAAGAAAACTTGGCAGTGGTGCTGATGAACTCTGAGGAGAAGGCGGGTCATCTTTGTAATGAAGGTTGGACCTGATAGCGTTGGGAGAGCTGTTCTATTGGAAGTGGTTGCTTGAGACTAACACAGTTCGGTCCTTGGAGATGGGTGGTTTGTGTTGTTGATGGTGAGGGGACTACTGCATATGTGGGGGATTCTTGCGGTTAAGCATGCCATTAGAAAATATGGAATCATATCGGTGTATGAAAATTCTGGTGAAAAACGTTGATTCCAATTGGATTCCTTGAACGGTGGCAATTAGAGACCATGGACTATGGTTCTTGGTGGAGAGTTGGTCAGAGGAAGAGCTTTAGTCAACGACAAGTCATCCAATATTGGTGGGGAGCTAGCAGGGTGCTAGTGCTGTCATGTTGGCAGTGTTCGAATCACAGTTAGGATACGGAACCTTGTGGGCAAATGGTGGTAAGAAAGGGAATCTTCCCATTGGAGTTCGGTGTAACCAATCGGAGGAAGGGGAGAAGGACCGAGGTTTAAATTTGAATGAAAATGTTGAAGGAGAGGGCAAGAAGGAAAAGGACAGATGGAGGGTGTCGAGCATGGGAAATGAAATTATTAGGCAGTGGGGATTTGAAAAGAAGGGGTAGAAGGGCCTTTTTATCTTGGGGAAAAAAGAGGGGAAACAGTGGGAAGTGGAGGGGTCAATACGTCCTTACAACCACTAGGGATAAAGGTGGAAAGCAGGGGGTACTTTGGGTAAAAAAGGGGTTAGGACCTGCTAGGTCTTCGTGGGTTTAAAAAGACATCAAGGGCAGGAGTGGAGAAAAGGGATGTGGCAATTTTAATTTTCTTTTACCAAAAAGAAAGACAAATTTAAATCACTAGACAATGGGATCCCCTCCTCCGCCCTCCCCCCCCCAAAAAAAAAAAAAAAGTCTGTGGGGATGATGTGAGTTGAAGATTGAAGTAGAGTGAGGGCTTGCATCCTGGGGGCATGAGAAAAGGCATGGAGAGTTACCTTGTCGATTCGCCATCACTTACACAAAAGGGGAAGTAGATAAGAGGAGAAGCGGAATTGCTTAAGGCTCATAAGTAGGCGGCAAACTTCGAGTATGTGTCAGATCTAGAGAAAACGACTCTGAACAATCCAAAGTAGGTGAAGGTTGTTGAAGATGAAGTTTGGTCTCTGGAAACTTGTGACAACATTGAACTCCTATGTTAGCCGAATAAGGAGCAAGTTATGAGATTCATTTAGGAAAAATCTGGTGAGCTTGATTAGTTGAGGCAAGATTGGCAAATTGTGATGGTTCTAGCATTGGAGATATGAAGTTCTAGAAAGGAGGATCAACCAGTGGTTGTACAACTGACACAAATGCCAGGTATGCCCGAGTTTATAAGGGGTGTGGGTGTGGGGAGCTAGTTGTGAAAGATGGGAGGGAGGGGTGTGAGAATTTAGGGGTTCAATGGTAGGGGGGACGATGGATTGGTAGAGGGGGGCAGCAGAAGATGGGGGAAGCTAAAAAAAAAAAAAAATGTAGGTGGGATAGTAGAGGGCAAGGCGAGTGGGAAATGGGTAGCAAGGGAGGGAGCCATCTTGATGAGGTGGGATGAGGAGGGGTCTCAGGAAAGGGAGGCTACAGATAGTAGGGGATTAGGGGTGAGAAGGGGCCAGGGTCAATGGGAGGGTGAGAATGCGGGGTTGGAAAATAGTGGGAATGGGGAGAGAAAACAACGAGCTCTGGCTGGCTTGTGGTGCAAGAATTATATGTTGGAGAGTCAGATAAATAGCAGAGAAGGAACGAGAGGGATCATGGGAGGAGTTGGGGAACGATTGGGGAATGTGTGAAGATGGCTCACAAGAGGGAAGATCAGGTGGAAATCATTCTAGTGGAGGAACAACCTCAAGCTACAGACAGGAAATGCTGTGGGGTACCACATGGAGAAAAGGGAGGATGTAGGAAAAATGACTAGAGAGTTGAAAAATCTCAATTGGGGTTGTCGTATGTGAAGGGTGATGAGGAGCTAGGGAGAGGATCAACAAGGATTTCTAGAGGAGTTCACTAATGAAGATTGGGATAATTTCTTGGAATGTCAAGGGGTTGGGTAGTAGGGAGAAGAGGCAAATAGCAAAATGCAAATGGCCTAAAGAAAGTGATGGAAACACAAAATTCTTTTATGAAGTGGTGAACGGGAAAAATAGAAAAAGATGCCCTCGTCTCTTCTTCCATGAAAGCCTTTCATACTGGTTGATAGAGAGAGAGAGAGAGAGAGAGAGAGAGAGAGAGAGAGAGAGTCCCTGATACATTGCGAGGCACACAAACAAAGGACCAGGCAAAGACAAAGGAACAAATGAGAGATAATGCACAGTCAGACATAAAATTAGACAATTGATGCGCAATACAGGAACAAACACCCTTTCTGAGAGTAATAGGAACTAACGAATCTTCAAGGAAATCTTGAGGATGTGGAGAGAGATATACATTGTTCAAGTGGTTCCCAAAATGCTTCTTGGCAGGGAGCATGAGAAGCAGTTGTCTATGGTTTCCTATCATTTTCTCACATGTACCTTCAATTCTTTATTGCTTTCTTTAATCTCCCCCTGATTGTAAACACCATCTACTCCTTTATTACCACTATCAAATGAAAATGAACAAGCAATGGTAATGGAGGAGTAAACATCTCTTCGCCATAACTCTCCTCCTGAAGAGATGTCCGTTATGAAGAAAAGAATGTAAAAGATTAAAAGAATGTCACATACATGGATACAAATCATCTACAAGCAGGAGGATGATAACACTTATACATTTTCTAAATCATGGCATAACTAAAGAAAACACTTTTAAGAGCTTTAGGATCCAATTTTGTTCGCTCAGACCTCTCAAAAAAAAAAAAAAGTGCGCTCAGACCTGGGCACATGGACAAAATAAATACAACCAAAAGTCTTTGGAGGAAGAGGAAACAATTTAGAGGGTGAAGAGACCAATTCAATGGGTGATTTAAATATAAACACACTAGAGGGCATTTTCTTCATCAAGTAGGCAGCAACTTAAAGAGCCTTAGACCAAAAAACCATAGGCACATGCATGGTAAACAATAGAGCCCTAGTAATCTCAAGAAGATGTTTTTTTTTTTTCTCTCAACCACCCCATTCTATTCAGGTGTTCCTAGACAAGTAGTTTGGTGAACAATACCAGACTCATCAAAATAAGGAGAAAGGCTCGCTGAGATATACTCACCCCCAGTGTCATACCAAAGAAAACGAAGTTTGGCATCAAATTGAGCCATTACCATTTTGTGAAAGAATTTGAAAGCTTAAGGTACATTACTTTTACATTTTCAACATATACACCCATGTAGCTCAAGAAAATTCATCCACAAAGGTAACAAATTGTCAATGACCAAACAGAGAAATAGTCAAGGTTGGCCCCCATACATTAGAATGTATAAGTATATAATAGCAAAAGGAACCAAACTGCAGTTTCGACTAAAAAGATAAAAAAGAAAAAAAAAAAAGAAGACAATGTTTGGCTAACTCACGAGGTTCACAGTGGAAACTAGAAAAAGAACGAAACTGAGCAAACAAACAATGTAACAAGGATAATGAAGGGTGGCCAAGACGGTTGTTCCATTATAACAAATCGACAGAACCTAATTTGCAAGTATTACCGGCATCACTGGAAGTTGTTGAATTGGGGATCAATAGGCAATGTAATATCCAATAGATAGAGACCATCTTTCTCATATTTCTTACCAATCACCTTCTTTGTCACCAAGTCAAGAAAATACAATAAGAGGGAAAGAAAGTAGCATGACAATTCAAGGATTTGGTGATGATAAATTCAAAGTAAACCGGGGAACCTGTAATAAGGATGATAAAGGCATATTGGAAGTAGTAGAAACATTTCCTTTATCGGAGTGATCATTTTTGTTATCTTGGTTCAATCATGCATAAAGAGGGCGATATTGTAGATGGTGCTGCTCATAGAATTTCAGGGGATGGTTAAAGTAGAGAAGTGTTTTTGGAGTGTTGTGTGATAAACGAATACCACCAAAATTGAAGGGAAATTATTTATAAGACGGTTATAAGACCAACCATGATTTATGGAGCAGAATGATGGGCAGCCAACAAACAACACATACATAGAATGAGTGTGGTTGAGATGGATGAGTGGCAAAACTAGAATGGATAAAATTATGAATGAATCTATTTGCGGGAGTTTGTGTAGCACCAATAGGTGATAAGATTAGGGAAGATCGACTAAGATAGTTTGGTCATGCGCAATAAAGACCAATGATTAGCCCAATTCACTTCATGTCGCTTTATGTGATCTCATCTCAAGTGGCTAACTAGTTGGAAAAGTTGTAAACGGAGTTTTTATGGAAGGGATGAGAAGGAGGTTCTAGCCAACACCTAGTGGCGTAGGAGAGAGCAGGTGGGATTTAGTGCGACCCCTAAAGTTAGCCTAAGGTAGGACTGACATTAGGGGCTGACACATCAGCGCCGAAAAAATGATTTACACTTTTTGGGGGATGCTTTTCACCTTTTGGCACTGATGTGTTGGCCCCTAACGTCAGTCCTACCTTAGGCTAACCTAAGGTAGTCCTACCAAATCCTTAGGGAGGAAAGAGTATGCAACCCCCCCCCTCCCCCCAAAAAAAAGGAATCTTGGGCTTTTGGCGATTGGAAGAGATGAATAAGGCACTACTGTGTAAATGCCTTTGGCGAATTGGGATGGATGGCGAAAGCTTATGAAAGTCAATAATGATTGAAAAGTATGGGATATGGGAAGATTGACATCCAAGGGAGATGAGAGGGTCATATGGGAAAAGCGTTTGGAAGGTGATCATGAACCAGGTTCAGAATTTTAAAGGCGGTGTCTGTTATGAGGTATTATAATCATTCAACAAGAAATCCCATTGCAGCTTCTCATGTCTCTTAGCCACTAACGCAGAAATGGTAAAGTAGAGATAAGAAGTTGATCAGCAGTCTTGAGTGAACACTCTTAATTAGAATGACCTTTCCTCCTTTAGATATATATCTTTCCTTCCAGCTAGAAAGAATCATCTCCATCCTCTCAACCATAGAGCCCTAGATTTTTTTTTGAGTGCCCCAAGAGGCAATCCCAGAAATGAGAAGAAGAAGAAATTTCCAAAGCAGTTGACACCGAACTGTAATCATTGTTACACATGGTCCAGAAATTTCCAGTTGACATTAACGTAAAACCCTAAACCATATTTAATCTCATGGATAACATTTTCACTAGTAGCTTGTACACGCTACTGCAAAACTGTGGGTTTAAAATTCTCTAACTCTTCCCCCCCTTTCTGCTTCTTTGGAATAAGAGCAGTAAATTGCGTTCGAGCTTCTGCCTTCTGTTCCAAGCTGATCAAAGATGAAAGTCTTCATTTACTAACATATCATCCTTTCCAATAATATCCCAAATTTTTTAATTAAAGCTCATGGGAAATCCATCTGGCCCTATGGCTTTGTCCTCCTTGAGACCATGGAGTGCCTCTTACCACTTCTTTTTCCAATAACTGCCTCTCCAACCATACCTTTCTGTCTTCTGGAATTGATTGGAACGCCATCTATCAGTTATTTGAAATCATATGCCTCTACATACAATGAAGAATAGACTCCATGATCTAGGATTCAATGGAGCTCTTATGCTTATTAATGATATTACTCACTCTGATTCTGTCACCATGACTACCCTTCCCTTACATTTACCATCTTGTGGAAAAAGCTGCTGTTTGTCCCCTTTTCTTCAATTAAGCCGTTCTCATGCCATCTGTAGAGTTGCTATATTTAAATCTTAACTGTTTGCCGATGTGGCTTAGTTGTTTCCTTCCAGGTAGTTTTTGGATTTTCAGATTAGAGGAATCTTAGTAACAGGATTCATGTAGCCGACCCCAAATAGTTGGGATAAGGCTGTTTGTTGTTGTTGTTGTTGTTGTAGGAATCTTAGTAAATTTAGAATGTTGGACTCCATTAATATTCTAGATCTTTTGAAGGGTCTCATATTATTCGCTCTACAAACAACAACAAATTAAGTCAGGTGGCTTGTGATTGTCTAAGTCTGTTTTCACTGTTCTCATCAATGCAGGTCAGTCTTCTTTTCTGGCAAAGGCTAATCTCTCACTCCACTCATTTGCAGTGGTGCAGTTCTCATGATTAGGGACAATGTCCAACATTGCGTACTTTGCTTCCCTGACCAATTTGCTTTTTTCTTTCCGCCTTGTTTTTTTGCAAGCAGAGGATTAGTCATTTCATTATTTTGTGCCTTCTTACTTTTCCCTTTGGTGGCTTTTTTCTTGCACACCTTCAAACTTCTTGGAGATCCTTGTGGTCTTCTTAATTGTTTGAATTGCTTGTGTTTTTTACAAGAAGGGCTGGCTTCTTTGGGTAACAGTTTTCGACTGTAGTAGTACCAAGAACAACATGAATCTTGAAAACATCCGTCTTCCATCTTACAGATTTCCACCCTTACCTCTGAACAAACTCTCTAGATGTTCGCTTGAAGTTGTGAAGGTGTCCAAATGTCTTCCCAAGTGGTACCCTCCATATTGTAGGACCTGTCAAGCTCAACTTTGATGGTAGTTCTCTTGAATTGTTTAAGCTTGCCGAGTTGGGGGTATCTCAAAGATGCCTCCAAATCTGCCTTCGTACACCTACAAATACCTTTTTCGGTTGTTTCAGTAAAGCAGAAGTCCTTGCTCTTGTCTGAAGAATCACGCTTTCCCTTGCCAATTGAGGTGCGGGTGCAATTACTTGGATGCTGGAACTGAAAATTACTATAGGAGATTGTCTGACGCAAACAAACAAAAAACAAAAATAAAAACCTAAAAAGACCAAAAAAAAAAAAAAAAAAGAAAAAGAAAAAAAACGAAAACAAAAAGAAAGGCACAAAAAAAAAAAAAAAAAAAGATTTGACAATTTATTGTGTTCCACCATATATGACAAATGCCCTTTGCTAAACACGTCTTACATAACACGGATTTGACCCTTTATTCTTCTTTCTTTTAATAATTTCTCTTCTGATAGTTTATCCATGAATGTTACCATCAATTTATCTTCAATATACATAAAACAAGAGTTGGACACAGTAATGTGTCTCACTCTGGGCATACTCTGACAAGGTAGGCATTTAAGTTTATAAATGGGTCTTTTTCCTAATGTCATAAAATGGCATTACTTTGCATTTTCCAATCATAATACTATGTTACACAAATTTATCTTATACTTGCAAGTTTATTTTCTGTAATTCTACACATAAATGACTGAAATTAATGGGCTTACAGCATGTGAGTAATTAAATAAGTAGATGGGATAGGGCTTTGTTGAGTTGATTATATCTATTTCAAGAATGAACTTCTCTTATTTTTATTCATCATGTTTCAGTTAATGTTTATGTTCCAAAAGACAGAGTTACAAATCTCCATCAAGGGTACGGGTTTGTGGAGTTCCGCAGTGAGGAAGATGCTGACTATGTAAGTATTGCATGTAATTTACATTTTTCTTTGGAAATAAGTAATGACGGAATTTTTATTATGAAAAGGCAAAACCATAGTTACCAGAACAAGAAGCGAAAGTGGGAAGCGATGCGAAAACAAGAAGCGGGAAGCGAGGCTTACTAAATCATTGGGAATCGAGAAGAAATAATTGATTACAAAGTGATTTTGGAAGTGAACAAGAAGCTATATATATATATATATATACATGGATATGAAATAAAAATAATATGCTAATAAGTAATACTAATAGAAGTAAATAACTAAATCTACAATCAATAGGTACAATTACAATGAGTGACAATGAATAAGTACAAGTCAAGTACAATAACGTGAATAAAGTCGACATGGTAATAAACAAACCTAAAATCATAGTTATTACACTATGCAAGTAACAAAGAATCATGACATAGATATATAACTAATTATGAACAAAAATACCTAAGAATCATTATTATCTTATCGTGTGCTTGAGCCATATATGCATTAGAACTACATAAATATCTCATAGGCATTTTCATGCTTATCGTGAATTTTGTGTGTGTGTAAATAACGCTTCCCTATTTGATTCCCACACTTCCCAAAATGCATTTTCACGCTTCCCAAAATGCTTCCCCGTGCTTCCCCAAAGTTGGGGAAGTCCAATCGAATTAGCTTCCTTAATGAGCTTTGCACCCTAGGTTAAGTTTCCCTACAACTATGGGCAAAAGCATAGTTATTAGAGCGAGCAATGAAGCAATTCCAAAGTGAGAAGCAAGAAGCGAGGCTCAATAAATCTTTGGGAAGAAAGAAGCGAAAAACGATAATAAAGTCAATAACTATAAGTTACAATTAATTATTTCAACTACAATACAATAGAGTGATTAAATTTAAAGAAATACTAAAAAACTTAAAAACTATACTATGTAAGTAACAAAGAATCATGACAGATAAATCAATATGCAAAACCATAAAAACCACTTTATTGTATAACAACCATCAGATTTGAATCTTTTTTATTGGATTGGAATAAAATAATATAAATAATAGTCAATAATCCTTTTTTCATACAAAATCATTACTAAATCTCATAGATAATATTTTATTCAATGCTAACAGCATAGGATTTACATTAAATAAAATACAATATTGTTTCTTGGATCGCTTCCCATTCGATTCTCCAGATGTTTTTACTTGCTTCTTTAGAGGATTCCACTCGTTCCCTAAATAGCTTCACTTACTTCACCACTCTTCCCATATGTGGGAAACGTGCTTCCCAATACTTGGGGAAGCGGAATGGAACTAGCTTCCCAAATGAGTTTCTCACCTTGTACCGAGCTTCTCTGCAACTATGGGAAAAACAAAAAAAAGAATGTAAACTATACATGCTGACAACACCAAAAAAAGGCTTCCAGATCAAGCCACTATAAAGTACACTCCACTTAAAAGTTGAGAAAGAAATTCCTCGAAATCTTTTGGCAAAAAAAAGCTCAAAAAAGATTGCTTCTTCATTCCTTCTATCAGCACTTTGTAAAAAGTATCCTTATTGTCAAACATCCTTCCACTTCCAGTATGTTCCTTAATATATAGCAAGCGATGTCATCCTCCCCTGCATAAGTTTTCAAACACACAGCCATTTTGCTATTGACCATATAGATTATTGTGAACACCTTTTGGAATTATCCAAGAGACACCAAGCATGTCGAAAACTCAACGCCATATCACCTTGAATAAGGACAATGCAGTACCATGTGTTGCACTGATTCTCCACCATGGTTTGTTATTTTTGTCATGTACAATTATGTGCATTTAGAGATAATTGCTGTTTATCTGGGGGCTGTTTAGCTGCTTTTTTTTTTCCTTTTTTTGTGTCAAATTTCATTAATCTTTCAATCCATGTGTATGTGTGTTTTTTGTAACGCAGGCAATCAAGGTTCTGAACATGATTAAACTTTATGGGAAGCCAATACGTGTAAATAAGGTAAGAATGATGTGATTTTCCTTGGCTGTTGCCATGTTTATAATCTTTGTATGACCTTTTTGTTGTATTCCCAAGTCACAATTATAAATTGCCTATGGATATAAGCTTTTTCAAGAATCTCATTTCTGTATGACCTAAAAAATTTCAAATATCATGTAATGTTTCTTTCTGTTCCAGGCCTCCCAAGATAAGAAGAGCTTGGATGTTGGAGCAAACCTTTTTGTTGGAAATCTTGACCCTGTTAGTTGGATTTCATCAGGTCCTTCCCCTACTACCATCATCACTGTTTTCAACATTTAAATTTTACCTATATTCTTTTGCAGGATGTAGATGAAAAACTTCTCTATGACACTTTCAGTGCTTTTGGACTCATTGTCACAAACCCTAAGGTTATGTCCCCTCAGATCGTTTTTATTGGCATGATTTTCTGTCTGTTGTGCCTATCTGGTGACCAATATCATCTTGTCTTCTTATTTACAGTTTGCAGTTGGACATAATT
Organism: Platanus orientalis; assembly: GCA_025762735.1. Taxonomy (NCBI): domain Eukaryota; kingdom Viridiplantae; phylum Streptophyta; class Magnoliopsida; order Proteales; family Platanaceae; genus Platanus; species Platanus orientalis. Next base: position 517 of record JAOXJP010140298.1, on the reverse strand, counting down.
CCTGTTTATAACTTTCTGTTGGGCATGTGATTCTTATTTGCATGCTATAACTTTGTGTTAGCTTAATACTTTCATGCATTCTTGGTGCACTTATCTAGTCTCTTGGAGCCTCTTATCTAGTCTCTTTTTATTTTCCAACGAGGAAGAGGGTTGAGTTTCCTTGAGGTGATGGAAGAGAGAAATGACCATGTCAATCTCCCAATCGTTCAACAGTCCTAAACTAGGATTCCAAATGAACCTACCTGAAATGACTTCAAGGTACTCATTGCCCATAGCATTTTTATTAGAACAACAACAACAACAAACAGCCTTATCCCAACTATTTGGGGTTGGCTACACGAATCCTGTTTTGTCATTCCGCTCTGTTTAGGGCCTTATCTGCTGTTAAATTACAAGCTTCCATATCCCTCTTTATTACCTCCACCCAGGTCAATTTTGGTCTTCCTCTAGTCCTTCTAGCACCTTCAACTTGTATTGTCTCACTTCGCCTCACTGGTGCAGTCATTGGTCTTCGTTG